>WNWK01003450.1:0-20000 GCA_009830355.1 Cherax destructor | reverse complement strand
TTGCATGTTCATTCGCCGGTCCACTCACGTTCACTTGCATGTTCATTCGCCGGTCCACTCACGTTCACTTGCATGTTCATTCGCCGGTCCACTCACGTTCACTAGCGTGTTCACTCGTGTTTACTTTCCTGTTAACATTAGCGTTCACTCGCGTGCTTATTCTTCCTCACACTCATGCTTATCTCATTTTCACTATCATACGATCAAGATCACTCTCATGATCACTCATTTTCATTCACAAAAGACTATTCCACTTCCTGACTACTCTGTGGCTGAAGATATGTTTCCTAACATCCCTTTGACTCATCTGAGTCTTCAGCTTCCAGTTGTGTCCCCTTGTTTCTGTGTTCCCTCTCTTGAACATCCTGTCACTATCCACCTTTTCGATTCCCCGCAGTATTTTGTACGTCGTTATCATGTTTCCTCTAACCCTTCTGTCCTCCAGTGTTGTTAGTCCTATTTCCCTCAACCTTTCTTCATAGGACAGACCCCTGAGTTGTGGAACTAACCTTGTCGCAAACCTTTGCACTTTCTCTAGTTTCTTGACGTGCCTGACCAGGTGTGGGTTCCAGACTGGTGCTGCATACTCTAGTATGGGCCTGACGTACACGGTCTACAGTGTCTTGAACGATTCCTTGTTAAGGTAACGGAACGCTAATCTTAGGTTTGCCAGTCGCCCATATGCTGCCGCAGTTATCTGGTTGATGTGTGCCTCAGGAGACGTGCTTGGCGTTATACTCACCCCAAGGTCTTTCTCCTTTGACGAGGTTTGCATCCTTTGTCCACCTAGCCTGTAATCTGTCAGCGGTCTCTTTGCCCTTCCCCGATCTTCATGACTTTGCATTTGGTGGGATTAAATTCGAGAAACCAGTTGCTAGACCAGATGTCAAGCTTGTCCAGGTCTGTTTGAAGTCCTGCTTGGTCCTCTTCCGATGTGATTCTCCTCATTAACTTCACATCATCTGCGAACAGAGACACTTCTGAGTTTATCCCGTCCGTCATGTCATTTACAAATACCAAGAATAGCACTGGTCCTAGGACTGACCCCTGTAGTACACTGCTCGTCACAGGCGCCCACTGTGATACCTCATCACGCACCATGACCCTTATTGTGCTCCTGTAGGTATTCCCTATCCATTCAGTGCCTTCCTGTTATATGTTGTTTTCTTTTTACTATTCTGTGGGTGTGTGAGTGTTCTTGTGTGTGTGTGTGTGTGTGTGTGTGTGTGTGTGTGTGTGTGTGTGTGTGTGTGCGCGCGCGCGCGCGCGCGCAAAGGTCCTGGCCCCGCCTCTTCACTGGCCGCTACTGGGTCACTCTCCCTGCGCCATGAGCTTTATCATACCTCTGCTTAAAGCTATGTATAGAGCCTGCCTCCACTACATCGCTTCCTAAACTATTCCACTTCTCGACAACTCTGTGACTGAAGAAATACTTCCTAACATCTCTGTGATTCATCTGAGTCTTCAACTTCCAACTGTGTCCCCTTGTTGTTGTGTCCCATCTCTGGAACATTCTGTCTCTGTCCACTTTGTCAATTCCTCTCAGTATCTTATATGTTGTTATCATGTCCCCCTATCTCTCCTGTCCTCCAGTGTCGTCAGGTCGATTTCCCTTAACCTCCCTCGTAGGACATACCCTTAGCTCGGGACTAGTCTTGTTGCAAACCTTTGCACTTTCTCGAGCTTCTTCACATGCTTGGCTAGGTGTGGGTTCCAAACTGGTGCTGCATACTCCAGTATGGGCCTAACGTACACAGTGTACAGGGTCCTGAACGATTCTTTATTAAGATGTCGGAATGCTGTTCTTAGGTTTGCTAGGCGCCCATATGCTGCAGCAGTTATTTGGTTGATGTGCGCCTCAGGAGACGTGCCTGGTGTTATATTCACCCCAAGATCTTTTCCTTGATTGAGGTTTGCAGTCTCTGGCCCCCTAGGCTGTACTCCGTCTGCGGTCTTCTTTGCCCTTCCCAATCTTCATGACTTTGCACTTGGTGGGGTTGAACTCCAGGAGCCAGTTGCTGGACCAGGCTTGCAGCCTGTCCAGATCCCTTTGTAGTTCTGCCTGGTCCTCGTCCGATTGAATTCTTCTCATCAACTTCACATCATCTGCAAACAGGGACACTTCGAGTCTATTCCTTCCGTCATGTCGTTCACAAATACCAGAAACAGCACTGGTCCCAGGACTGACCCCTGTGGAACCCCGCTCGTCACCGGCGCCCACTCTGACACCTCGCCACATACCATGACTCGCTGCTGTCTTCCTGACAGGTATTCCCTGATCCAATGTAGTGCCTTCCTGTTACCCCTGCCTGGTCCTCCAGCTTCTGCACTAATCTCTTGTGTGGAACTGTGTCAAACCCCTTCTTACAATCCAAGAATATGCAATCTACCCACCCCTCTCTCTTCTTGCCTTATTGCTGTCACCCTGTTGGAGAACTCCAGTAGGTTTGTGACACAGGATTTCCCGTCCCTGAAACCGTGTTGGCCGTCGTTGATAAGCTCATTCCTTTCTAGGTGCTCAAACCCCTCTTCTCCTGACTATCTTCTCCATGACCTTGCATACTATACATGTCAGTGACACTGGTCTGTAGTTTAGTGCTACGTTCCTGTCTCCTTTTTAAAAATTGGAACTACATTTGCTGTCTTCCAAACCTCTGGTAGTTGCCCTGTTTCGATAGATGTGTTGAAGATCGTTGTTAGGGTACACATAGCTCCTCTGCTCCCTCTCTCAGGACCCATGGAGAGATGTTATCTGGCCCCATCGCCTTTGAGGTATCTAGCTCGCTTAGCAGCCTCTTCACTTCCTCCTCATTTGTGTGTATTGTGTCCAGCACTTGATGGTGTGCGTGTGCGTGCGTGCGCGTGCCGAATAGGTAAAACTGTTCAATTAGCAAGAACGTTGAAAATTATGTTCTTTCTAAAATTTTCTCTTATACGTTTAAAGATAAATAATAATTTTGTACCAAAAGAACCTTAGATAACTTACCCAACCTTATTATAACAATCGCATTTTAATTTAGCCTAATTCAACTAAATATATTTTAGATAATTTTACAAAAATTTAATAAACACAATGAAATATATTTTTTTCGTTAGGTTCAGAATGATTTTTGCGAAATTATTCCATACACAACTTTTCGGATGCCTTATTCGGCAAGAAGAGCGTTGTTATTTAAGCCAAAATCGCAAGTTTTACCTATTCGGCACGACATTAAATGTTTATAAAAAAATCATGAATGCAGGAACGTGATTATTCCTCATTTTCGAAATAAACACACAAATTCCGAGCCAAGTTAAAAGAGACGCAATCATTTAAGAACAAAAAATTATATATCTTCAGAAATTAGGGAAAAATGTTACGCAAAATGCAACCCGGGCGAGGAGAAAAAAAAAAGATAATTGAATACCAGAGTAAAAATCAATAAAAGCGGGCGAGTGCGGGAGTGAAGGTAGTGATCAAGACGTCAGACGCGGCTGTTGTGCCAGCCTCCACCCTCTTGAGGGCGGCTTGGTGAGAGAGAGAGAGATGGAGATAAAGAGAGAGATGGAGAGAAAGAGAGAGAGATGGAGAGAAAGAGAGAGATGGATGAGAAGAGAGAGAGATGGAGAGAAAGAGAGAGATGGAGAAAAGAAAAATGGAGAGAAAGAGAGAGATGGAGAGATAGAGAGAGAGATGGAGAGAAAGAGAGAGATGGAGAGAAAGAGAGAGATGGAGAGAAAGAGAGAGATGGAGAGAAAGAGAGAGAGATGGAGAGAAAGAGAGAGAGATGGAGAGAAAGAGAGAGAGATGGAGAGAAAGAGAGAGAGATGGAGAGAAAGAGAGAGGGAGAGAAAGTGAAAGAGAGAGATTATATTTTTTCTTTCACTCTTACGAGTTTTTTTTAATTTGTTGTTGTGGCTGAGGACACTGACGGATGACTTGTGGGTCGTATTAATAGGTGCACTTAACCAGGCAATCGTGTCGTCAGGTTATCAGTGAGTGGACTGACTATCACCAAGAATCTGACAAAGCCATTTTGTCCGGGGTCACTCTCTCACTGGCTTCGTTTTCCCAGAGGATTCACTCTCACAAGCTTTACTTCCCCGAGGATTCACTCTCACAAGGTTTACTTCCCCGAGGATTCACTCTCACAAGGTTTACTTCCCCGAGGATTCACTCTCACAAGGTTTACTTCCCCGAGGATTCACTCTCACAAGGTTTACTTCCCCGAGGATTCTCTCTCACAAGGTTTACTTCCCCGAGGATTCACTCTCACAAACTTTACTTCCCCGAGGATTCACTCTCACAAACTTTACTTCCCCGAGGATTCATTCTCACAAACTTTACTTCCTTAAGGATTCACTCTCACAAACTTTATTTCCCCTAGGATTCACTCTCACAAGCTTTACTTCCCCGAGGATTCACTCTCACAATCTTTACTTCCCCGAGGATTCAATCTCACAAGCTTTACTTCCCCGAGGATTCATTCTCACAAACTTTACTTCCCCGAGGATTCATTCTCACAAACTTTACTTCCCCGAGGATTCACTCTCACAAGCTTTACTTTCCCCGAGGATTCACTCTCACAAGCTTTACTTCCCCGAGGATTCACTCTCACAAGCTTTACTTCACCGAGGATTCACTCTCACAAGCTTTACTTCACCGAGGATTCACTCTCACAAGCTTTACTTCCCCGAGGATTCACTCTCACAAGCTTTATTTCCCCGAGGATTCACTCTCACAAGGTCCAAGGAATCTCTCCCCGAGGATTTACTTTCCTAGAACTTATTCTTTGAGAATCAGCGCTCCGAGGTCTCGCCCAATGAAGTTAATCTAAAAAAAAATCCTAGACGTCAGTTTCTTACTATTTTATAAATCCAACTTTATGATGAATTTGGTAAAAATCTCGGCCACATTCGTAGTAACCGAATTTTATTTTTATATTTAATTTTTCATATAATATTAGCAATTAGCGATCACCAACAGCCTGGTTGGTCAGGAACAGGGCCACAGTTAGCAGGTGGAGACTCCATCCTTCATGACAGTTTACTGGAAGGTCACGTACGTAAGTGTAAGTGCACTGGTCACCAGTGTACTTGAGATCACGATAGTGTTGTGGAGGTCACAGTAGTGTAGTGGAGGCCACAACAATGTGGTGATCACGACAGTGTCATGGAGGTCACAGTAGTGTTGTGGAGGTCACAGTAGTGTAGTAGAGGCCACAGTAGTATAGTGGAAATCACGACATTGTGGAGGTCACAGTAGTGTAGTGGAGGCCACAATGCAATGGAGATCACGACAGCGTTGTGGTCACAGTAGTGTTGTGGAGGTCACAGTAGTGTAGTAGAGGCCACAGTAGTATAGTAGAAATCACGACATTGTGGAGGTCACAGTAAAGTAGTGGAGGCCAGGGCCATGTAGTGGAGATCACGACAGTGTTGTGGAGGTCACAGTAGTGTAGTGGAGGCCACAACAATGTGGTGATCACGACAGTCTTGGGGTGGTCACGACAGTCTTGGGGTGGTCACGACAGTCTTGGGGTGGTCACGACAGTCTTGGGGTGGTCACGACAGTCTTGGGGTGGTCACGACAGTCTTGGGGTGGTCACGACAGTCTTGGGGTGGTCACGACAGTCTTGGGGTGGTCACGACAGTCTTGGGGTGGTCACGACAGTCTTGGGGTGGTCACGACAGTCTTGGGGTGGTCACGACAGTCTTGGGGTGGTCACGACAGTCTTGGGGTGGTCACGACAGTCTTGGGGTGGTCACGACAGTCTTGGGGTGGTCACGACAGTCTTGGGGTGGTCACGACAGTCTTGGGGTGGTCACGACAGTCTTGGGGTGGTCACGACAGTCTTGGGGTGGTCACGACAGTCTTGGGGTGGTCACGACAGTCTTGGGGTGGTCACGACAGTCTTGGGGTGGTCACGACAGTCTTGGGGTGGTCACGACAGTCTTGGGGTGGTCACGACAGTCTTGGGGTGGTCACGACAGTCTTGGGGTGGTCACGACAGTCTTGGGGTGGTCACGACAGTCTTGGGGTGGTCACGACAGTCTTGGGGTGGTCACGACAGTCTTGGGGTGGTCACGACAGTCTTGGGGTGGTCACGACAGTCTTGGGGTGGTCACGACAGTCTTGGGGTGGTCACGACAGTCTTGGGGTGGTCACGACAGTGTTGGGGTGGTCACGACAGTGTTGGGGTGGTCACGACAGTGTTGGGGTGGTCACGACAGTGTTGGGGTGGTCACGACAGTGTTGGGGTGGTCACGACAGTGTTGGGGTGGTCACGACAGTGTTGGGGTGGTCACACAGTGTTGTGGTCACGACAGTGTTGGGGTGGTCACGACAGTGTTGGGGTGGTCACGACAGTGTTGGGGTGGTCACGACAGTGTTGGGGTGGTCACGACAGTGTTGGGGTGGTCACGACAGTGTTGGGGTGGTCAAGACAGTGTTGGGGTGGTCACGACAGTGTTGGGGTGGTCAGAACAGTGTTGGGGTGGTCACGGCGCTACAGAGAAAGGGAAAATGAACAGCAATATTTTTTAGACAAAGAGAAACGATCAGACCAAAGAAAGAGGCAAAAAGAGGAAATTCTACAGATGGGACAGATGGCCAGCACAATAGGACATACCAAACCAGCATCTGCCCATCAGCGCCGAATACACAATCAAATGCAAAGTCAGTACTGGAGAAACCAGGGGTATATACACCAGGGGCCATACCAGGGAGTACGTCACCAGTGGTACTAAACACACACCAAAACAAAGCATCCCAAATGGTAATTCCTTCTTCATATTTGCAAATATTCAGGGTTTGAAATCAAATAAAAACGACATAGTTAGTTATGTTAGTGGGCTCCTATCAGAAGCGAATGACATGACTGGAGCATTTGCAGAAACACACACAAGGAATGTTTTGGACGGAGAGATAAAGATAGAAAACTATAACATGTATAGAAGTGGTAGAACTGATAGGTCACAGGGAGGAGTCGGACTCTATGTACAAGATACTTTCTGTTGCAGAGAAGTGCTGAAATCTACGAATGATATAGTAGAAATCCTCGGCATTAAAGTTGATAATAGGAATTTGGTAATTATCCTAGTATATAAACCACCATCAGCAACTGCTGAGGAATTCACAGATCAGTTAAGGAAGATAGATAGCTATCTGGATAGGCTAGAAAATCCCACACCAAATATTATACTCCTCGGAGATTTTAATCTCCCACATGTAAAATGGCGCAACATAATGTTATACCAGAAATATCTCCTGGAAGCCCCCTGGCTGAACAGGCACATACCAGGGAACTAATGAAGCTTTGTGAAAAGTACTCATTAAACCAACAGATAATTGATACCGCTAGAAATAAAAATACCCTGGATATGATATTCACAAACAACGAGGAGCTAATCAGACATAACAGTTACAAAAAAAAAATATACTGTGATCACAACATCATAGAAATTCAAACGAGTATTTACTCAGGGTTGGGGAACTGCGTCACTAATGTTAGAGACCCCTGTTCAGTAAGTTTAATTTTAACAACCATAGAAATGACTGGGAAAAAATAAACCAAGAGCTATCAGACATATCCTGGGAATCAGACATGAGCAGCCTAGAGAAACTGAATATAGAAGCTTACAAGGTATGTATGAAGCACGTACCATTGAAGAAACCCAGAAGATCAGATATAGAGAGCGTAGGAGATGGTACAGAAGAAGAAAACGGTTTACTGAATTGCTTAAGAAACACAAATATGTTGCAACAGAGGAGAAATAGTCTTAGCCGAGAGATCACTGGATTAGAGCAAAAACTTAGGATGTCATACCTAACAGAAGTAGTACAAAGGGAACAAAGGGCCATACAAGAAACCCAAAATATTTCTAAAACTATGCAAAATCCAAGCTAAGAACTACCTGTGGAATTGGACTATTATTGAGAGGAGATTCTTGTACTGACGATGAACAGGAAATGAATGAAATCCTAAAAGAACAGTATGAGTCAGTGTTCAGCAACCCACTAAATGACAGCAAGGTAGAAAATGCACAAACATTTTTCACTCCTGCAGAAGGCCGCGCAGACCAACTAACTGATATTAGTACAAATCCCATTGATTTTAAAAAATAAATGGATAATATGCCCACTCACTCAGCACCTGGACCAGATTCATGGAATGCCCTATTTATAAAGAAGTGCAAAGTACCACTAGCACGAGCCCTCTTTGGAGAAAGAGCTTAGATCTAGGTGAAATACCGGAGGCCTTAAAGAGTGCAGACATAGCTCCTTTGCATAAGGGAGGTAGTAGAGCACTAGCTAAAAATTACAGACCAGTAGCCCCCACTTCTCACGTCATAAAAATCTTCGATAGAGTGATGAGACGGCAGATTAGAAAGTTCATGGCCCAGCATAACCCAAACCAGCATGGTTTAGAGCAGGATGATCATGCCTGTCACAGCTGCTGAACCATTATGACACAATTACGGAGGCGTTAGAAGACGACCAAAACGCAGATGTGATTTACACAGACTTTGCAAAGGCGTTTGACAAATGCAATCATGGAGTGATAGCGCACAAAATGGGCATTATGGGGAAGGTAGGGAGATGGATTTTCGGTTTCCTAACACACAAAACACAAAAAAAAAGTAATAGTAAACAGATCAAGATCCAGCGAGGTAAAAGTTCAGTGCCCCAAGGCACTGTCCTGGCACCTCTGCTGTTTCTCTTCCTCGTAGCAGACATAAATAAAAACACCCAGCACACTTTTGTATCATCATTTGCAGATGACACTAAAATAAGCATGAAAGTCACTACGGTAGAAGACACTGAAAAATTACAGGAGGACATAAGCAGGGTCTTCCAATGGGCAGTGGAGAACAACATGACGTTCAATGGTGATAAGTTTCCCGCTGCTTAGGTATGGAAAAATGAAGAACTCAAAAGGAACACTATATACAAAACTCAAGAGGGTCACCAAATAGAACGAAAGGAACACGTAAAAGACTTGGGAATAATTATGTCAGCTGACCTTTCTTTAAAAGACCATAACAAGACAAAGATCACGACAGCCAGGATGATGACGGGTGGGTATTGATAATTTTCTTAACAAGGGAAATAATGCCGATGGTGACACTCTTCAAATCACTAGTGCTCCCTCACTTAGAATATTGCTCAGTGCTGACGGCCCCGTTCAGGGCAGGAGAAATATCAGAGCTGGAACAAATACAGAGATCGTTTACGGCTCACATTGAACCAGTAAAGCACCTAAATTACTGGGAACGCCTTCAAGTCTTGAACATGTACTGAATGGAGCGGAGGAGAGAGATACATGATAAAATACACCTGGAAAGTTCTAGAGGGCCTGGTCCCAAATCTGCACACTGCCATAACATACTGGAGTGAGAGATATGGGAGGAAGTGCAAAATAAACCTATTGAGGAGCAGGGGTGTGGTGGGCAAAATAAGGGAACACTGTATCAACTTTTGGGGTCCCAGATTATTCAATATCTTACCAGAAGATATCCAAAACATGCTGGAACCAGTGTAAAGCCTCAAGAGGAAACTGGACAAGTATCTTCACCAGGTGCCAGATCAACCAGGCTGTGATGGATATGTGGGGTAGCAGGCCTCCAGCAGCAACAACCTGGTTGACCAGGCAGCACCAGACGAGCCTGGCCCATGGCCGGGCTCAGAAGTAGATAAACTCTTGAAACTCTTCAAAGGTATATCAAAGGTATAAGATCCCTTTGTAGTTCTGCCTGGTCCTCGTCTGATTGAATTCTTCTCATCAACTTCACATCATCTGCAAACAGGGACACTACGAGTCTATTCCTTCTGTCATGTCGTCACAAATACCAGAAACAGCACCGGTCCTAGGACTGACCCTGTGGAACCCCACTGCACCGGCGCCATCTGACACCTCGCCACGTACCATGACTCGCTGCTGTCTTCCTGACAGGTATTCCCTGATCCATTGGAGTGCCTTCCCTGTTATCCTTGCCTGGTCCTCCAGCTCTTGCACTAATCTCTTTTGTGGAACTGTGTCAAACGCCTTCTTACAGTCCAAAAAAATGCAATCTACCCACCCCTCTCTCTCTTGGCTTACTGCTGTCACCTTGTCTTAGAACTCCAGTAGGTTTGTGTGTGTACTCACCTATTTGTGGTTACAGGGATTGAGTCATAGCTCCTGGCCCTGCCTCTTCACTGATTGCTACTAGGTCCTCTCCCAGCTCCATGAGCTTTATCAAACCTCGTCTTAAAACTATGTATGGTTCCTGCCTCCACTACGTCACTTTCTAGGCTATTCCACTTCCTGACAACTCTATGTGTGTGTGTGTGTGTGTACTCACCTAATTGTGGTTGCAGGGGTCGAGACTCAGCTCCTGGCCCTGCCTCTGCACTGTCTGCTACTGGGTCTCTGCTCTCCCTGCTCCATGAGCTTTATCATACCTTGTCTTAAAACTATGTATGGTTCCCGCCTCTACTATATCGTTCGCTAGACTATTCCACTTCCTAACTACTCTATGGCTGAAGAATTGCTTCCTAACATCCCTTTTACTCATCTGAGTCTTCAGCTTCCAGTTGTGTCCCCTTGTTTCTGTGTTCCCTCTCTGGAACATCCTGTCACTATCTACCTTGTCGATTCCCCACAGTATTTTGTATGTCGTTATCATGTCTCCTCCAACCCTTCTGTCCTCCAGTGTTGTTAGTCCTATTTCCCTCAACCTTTCTTCATAGGGCAGTCCCCTGAGTTGTGGAACTAGCCTTGTCGCAAACCTAATTTCTTGACATGCTTGACCAGGTGTGGGTTCCAGACTGATGCTGCATACTCTAGTATGGGCCTGACGTACACAGTGTACAGTGTCTTGAACAATTCCTTGTTAAGGTAACGGAACTCTAATCTTAGGTTTGCCAGTCGCCCATATGCTGCAGCGGTTATCTGGTTGATGTGTGTTTCCGGAGACGTGCTTGGCGTTATACTCACTCCATGGTCTTTCTCCTTTGATGAGGTTTATAGCCTTTGTCCACCTAGCCTGTACTCTGTCAGCGGTCTTCTTTGCCCTTCTCCGATCTTCATGACTTTGCATTTGGTGGGGTTAAATTCGAGAAGCCAGTTGCTAGACCAGATGTCAAGCTTGTCCAGGTCTCTTTGAAGTCCTGCTTGGTCTTCATCCGATGTGATTCTCCTCATTTTTTTCACATCATCTGCAAAATGAGACACTTCTGAGTCTATCCCGTCCGTCATGTCATTCACATATAGCAAGAATAGCACTGGTCTTAGGACTGACCCCTGCGGTACACCGCTCGTCACAGGCGCCCACTGTGATACCTCATCACGCACCATGACCCGTTGTTGTCTCCCTGTGAGGTATTCCCTGATCCATTCCAGTGCCCTTCCTGTTGTACATGCTTGGTCTTCCATCTTCTTTACTAATCTCATGTGAGGAACTGTGTCAAAGGCCTTCCTGCAGTCCAGGAAAATGCAGTCAACCCACCCTTCTCTCTCTCTCTTGCCTTACCTCTGTTACTTTATCATAGAACTCCAGGAGGTTTGTTACACAGGATTTGTCTTCCCTGAATCCGTGCTGTCTGGCATTGATTATCCTGTTCTGCTCCAGATGCTCCACCATTCTTTTCCTGATGATTTTCTCCAAGACTTTGCACACTATATACGTAAGTGACACCGGTCTGTGGTTTAGTGCCTCTTTTCTGTCTCCTTTTTTAAAGATGGGGACTACGTTGGCCTTTTTCCATATCTCAGGTAGCTGCCCAGTTTCAAGGGATGTGTTGAAAATTATGGTAAGTGGCACACTCAGAACCTTAGCTCCTTCCCGAAGGACCCATGGTGAGATATTGTCCGGACCCATCGCCTTTGAGGTATCAAGGTCACTGAGTAACTGCTTCACCTCCCCCTCAGATGTGTGTATGCCCTCCAGCACTCGATACATCCCTTGTTGGTGACGCACCCCGTCCTGTCTACCCAACTGCCTTCCTTCCTCCACTGTGAATACTTCCCTAAACCTCGAGTTGAGCTCCTCACATACCTCTTGATCATTACTTGTGAGTTCCCCATCTTCCCTCCTCAGCCTTATCACCTGGTCCTTTACTGTTGTCTTCCTTCTGATGTGGCTGTACATCAGGTTCGGGTCAGACTTGACTTTTGATGCTATGTCGTTTTCGTGCTGTTTCTGGGTCTCCCTCCGTACCTGTGCATACTCGTGTGTGTCTGTGTGTGTGTGTGTCTGTGTGTGTGTGACTGTGTGTGCGTGTGACTGTGTGTGTGTGACTGTGTCTAAGTCTTTGTCTTCCAAAATCATTTTACAGTATTATGATTACAATATTAAAAGTAACACTATTATGAGTAATACAATTACAGTCATCCCTTGGTTTTCGATTGTCCCAGTTTTCGCCGATTTTGGTTTTCGCCGACTTTTTTCGGGGAAAATTTGTCTCAGTTTTCGCCGATTGTTTTAGTTTTCGCCGACCGTATGGGACCTGTCCACCAGTGCCGCGCACATACAAAGGCCGTAGGCCCGCCACCCAGGCACCTCCCACGCACATTGTCATGCAGTCTAGCATTGTTTATGCTTGAGTGAACATCACCTCAGGAGTTCATACAAAACATTTATTAACAATTCATTCTTTTTGGCCCTTGATTATTGTGTGTGACTACTAAATAAGTTACCATGGGCCCAAAGAAAGCTCCTAGTGGCAGTTCTTTGGTAAAGAAAGTGAGGAACACTGTAGAAATGAAGAAAGAAATAATAGAAAAATATGATAGTAAAAGTGAGAAACACGATGGAGTTTGAGTGTAGCAGGCATGCAGGGGGTGTAGCATGCATGCAGGGAGTGTAGCAGGTATGCAGGGAGTGTAGCATGTATGCAGGGAGTGTAGCATGTATGCAGGGAGTGTAGCATGTATGCAGGGAGTGTAGCAGGTATGCAGGGAGTGTAGCAGGTATGCAGGGAGTGTAGCAGGTATGCAGGGAGTGTAGCATGTATGCAGGGAGTGTAGCATGTATGCAGGGAGTGTAGCATGTATGCAGGAGTAGCAGGTATGCAGGGAGTGTAGCATGTATGTAGGGAGTGTAGCATGTATGCAGGGAGTGTAGCAGGTATGCAGGGAGTGTAGCATGAATGCAGGGATTGTAGCATGTATGCAGGGAGTGTAGCAAGTATGCAGGGAGTGTAGCAGGTATGCAGGGAGTGTAGCATGTATGTAGGGAGTGTAGCATGTATGCAAGGAGTGTAGCAGGCAGGGAGGGAGTGTAGCAGGCATGCAGGGAAGTTGTTGTTGTTGTTGTATGTTCGCCAGTACATCCGGCCCGGGTCTTCTCCAAATGGTGACCCGGCATTGGCCCCCTAGGTAGAGGGTGTCGGTCATCTTCTTTCTTTCTTTCTTGCTGTGGCTTCCCATGATGGGGAGTGTCTTCTGACGTCGCATCTTCATCAGCAGATCTTGGTACTTCAGGCTGTGGTTCTACCTACATAGGAAGAAGAAGGATGGGGGATAAGAAAGAAGGAAGTGAGAGAAAGAATAGCTGTAGTGGGTAGTCTTGGTCGTCGTCGGGGTTCTCCGGCGTCGTCATCGAGGGGGCGGTTGGGTGGCTAGGACTGGGAGCAGTGTCTCTAAGTCATGGGTGGCCAGGTAAACCAGCCGGGCTGCTTTGTCCTCGCGGGTCAGATCCCCAGGTGCCATCGGGAAGTGCCTGCGGCGGATGGACGTCGTCGCAGGACAGTCAAGCATGTAGTGAACTAGAGGCTTTGGAACCATCCGGTCGCAGTGGCGGCAAAGCTCCTCACTCATGCGTTCGATGAGGCGCTTTGCAGTAAGGTAGCCGAGGCACAGGCGGTGGACGCTGACTTGCAGCTCCCTGTTCAGTTTTCTCATGTTTGGTGGGGGCTCCCTACGTGTCGCTCTGTCATACCAGTGCCGGCTCCGAGATGCTCCCGGTGCTGGTAGTGGGCGTCTGGCTGCCGAAGCTGCCCCCAGGTGCACCTGCCTGCGGCTAATGGCAATTGTAGTCACAGGTTGGGCCGCAAGTGTGGCAGACTTAGCCGCCCCATCCGCCGCATCATTCCCAGCAAGGTCGATGTGGCTTGGTATCCAATTGATTGTTGCTTGCCGGCCCTGCTCGTCAAGTGAATGTAGGTCTATTCTGATGGCTGTGAGGAGCCGGATGTTATCCTTGGGCTCCCTATGCATGTTGGCCTGCATCGCCGCCCTGGAGTCGACGTGGATGACTGGAGGTTGGTGGTGTTCCAGGAGCGCATGTTGGATGGCCCTCTGGATGGCATGGAGTTCTGCCTGTAGGATGCTGCAGTGGTCTGGGAGGCGCCAGCCGGCCGTTAGGGAGGAGTGATATATCCCGGAACCCGTGCGGCCGGCCTCGGGGTCTCTTGATCCATCAGTGTAGTACACTGCACACCCGGGATGCTCCGCTGCAGCAATGCTTGCAGCTGCCCACCACTGCAGCACGTGCTGTGGACAGTGACGCTTGCTGGCTGGCAGGTTTGCAAGGTGGATTACAACAGGTTCTGGTGCCCATGGCGGTGGCACAGTGTACATATCGACTGGCCGGTCGCATCCCTTGTCCTCGAGGAGCGGCATGGGCAGGAGCTCCTTTGTCACTTCCGCAGCCGAACACAACCATAGTCGGACATGGCCTCCTGCGAAGTCGCCTCGCTGATGGTCAAGGAGGTCTCTCAGCAGGCGCTCACCGCCCGGTAGCTGGACAAATTTGGCCAACCTCCTGGCAGCAACAAGGGCGATCCGGTCACTTAGGGGCTGCAGTTGGGCCTCTCTGTTCAGAGTCACTGTGTTCGTCCAGCCCGGGGCCCCCAGCATGACCCGAGCTGCAGCATTTTGTACAACGCTGAGGCACTTGAGGCATGAGGGATGAGCATGGGCCAGAGTGATTGCACCATAGTCGACTAGCGAGCGCACCGCCTGCACGTAGAACATCCGGAGAATATCGTGGCTGGCACCAGTCCTAGGATTGGCCATGGCACGCATGGCCGTGACACGTTGCATGGCACGCTCCCTGACATGCTCTGCCTGCTTGCGGAAGGAGAGTCGGCTGTCAATCCATATACCAAGATATGGTAACTGCAGACCCAGTCCAGGTTGATGTCTGAGATCTTCAGCCTGGTATCAGGCTCCTTGGCACGAAAGATCATGGCCTTGGACTTTTCCGCCGAGATCTTGAGGCCAAGGCGACGGCAGGTGGTATCTAGCAGGCTGAGGTCGCGTTGGGCTTTGCGCAACAGTCCGGGCTTCCCGATGACAATGAGTGCCAGGTCATCAGCGTAGCTGAGCAGTCGGGTGCCTGCTGAGAACGTCAGCTGCACCAGCTCATGCATCAGCACGTTGAAGAGAGTTGGGCTGAGGACTCCGCCCTGCGGGGTGTCATTTTCCAAGGTCCTTAGGGCAGAAGCCTGCCCCTGGAAGCGTACCCGCGCCTGCCGGCCCTGTAGGTATGAGCCGACCCAGGCAAGCAGCTTGCCCCTCACTCCTCTGCGCGCCAGTAGGTCGAGGATGGCTGGTGCACTGGCCAGCTCGAAGGCCTTCTCAAGGTCGAGAAAGATGACAATCTTCGGCCTCTTGTCAGACTCAATGCTGGCCATGAGGGTGGTGACGCTCTCAGAGGTGCCCACTCCCCGTGTGAAGCCGTAGATGTGCTGGTGCTCCGGACAAAGCTTCCATCTTAGGCGCTCCAACACCATCCTCTCTGCAACCTTGGATAGGCAACTGGTGAGGGAAATGGGCCGCATGTTGCCTGGATCCCTGGGCTTGGGGATCGGCAGGATGTTGGCTTCCTTCCATGCGGTGGGAAGTCGCCCGACCCTCCAGGTACGGTTGATGACTTCCAGGAGGGCGTCATGCCTATGAGGGCCTGCCTTTGAGATCATACTGTAGATGATTCCGTCCTGCCCGGGGGCCGTGTCCCGTGAAGTCTTGAAGGCAGCTTGCAGCTCCCGACCGGTGAACTCGACGTCGGTGTCGTCTTGTGCCTGGGATGCCTCTAGAATCCTGGCAGTCCTACCAGGGAGGAGGGTTGCCTGGAGGTCCTGGATGTCCTGGGGTAGGCGGGCTGTGGCTGCCCTGGATGTGAAGAGTACCACCAGCCTCTCTGCCTCCCCAGCCGGGTCATGGTGAGCATGCACAGCGCCTCTGCGCTTTCCCGTAGCTATGCTGATCTTCTTCCAGATCTCAGACAGGGTAGAGTAGTGGCTGAAGGAAGGACACCACTCAAACCACTTTGCCAGACGTGTCCTGTGGGAGATGTGGCGTGCGTGCTGCACCACCTCTCGCAGAAGCCTGAGGGACCCAGCCGTGGGGTTGCGTCGGTGTAACCTACGGGCACGATTGACGCGGTGGTTTTGTTCTTTGACTGCCTCGTCATAGAACCACCAATCACGCTTGGGCGTTCCCGACCCTTGTGAGTGGTATTGCCGCCTCGGCTGCTCGGAGAAAGCTGCTTGGAGGCTCTGGGTAGCCTCATCTGGGTGGTCAGAGAGATCAGTCTCCTCCCACCACTGCTGGATGACGTCCTGGAAGCACTGCCAGTCAGCCTTCTTAGTGTTCCACCGTGGAGGGGGGAGTACGGAGGGTGCCTTGAGAGCGACAGAGTGGTGACGATTGCAAAATGGTCGCTGGTGAGAAGAGAGTGGATTTCCCAACTGGCTCCTGGAAGTAGCATCCGGGAGAGGAGCGTGACGTCCAGTCGGTTGCCATAGTGGTGGGTCGGTTCTCCTGTGTTGAGAGGCCGATCTCGGGAACATCCTCCAGCACTGCTGCCAGGTGCCTGCCTGTCTCATTTTTGGGGTGACCGGCGCAGTAGCTCATGGTGGGCATTGATATCCCCTGCCACCAGCACGCCATGGCTGGGCGACACGCAGGCTGCAACCGGGGGGGTCCAGGGTGACTCTCGGGTTCCGGACAATTATAGATCGTTAGTGGCCCGCCGGTAGGTGCAGATGACAGCTTGCACCTCAACCCCTTCGCCACAGTTGATGGGGTGGGTGCGTTGAGTGGGGAATAGAGTTCCTCACGTAACTGCCATGCCCCTGGGGGAACTCCCTCGCTGTAGGTAGGCCGAGAATCCCGGTATCGTGGCTGCGGGTTCGGCGGCGGGTTCACTAAGGCTCCTGGAGCAGGAAACGTCGTTGCCTCCTTGACTGCCGTTTCGCGCGAGGTGGATTTTCTGCGCAACCACAGATGTTCCACTGTAGAATTTTAAGGGCTGGAGCCCCGCGGACTCCATCCACTCCTGCTCGTCCATGGACTCCCTTGGAGTCATCATTTCCTTCCCTTTTTGATTGTGGACTCGAAGACCCTGCCGAGATGTTCCTGCAATTTGCTGGCGACTTGGGTCCAGCAGAACTAAGCTGAAAAGGGTGCCTAGGAGCTCTCTCAGTTCTCCCGGTCCACCATAGACGGGAGCAGGTTTGAAAATGCACTCCGTGATGATCATGATCATCGGGTGAAGCTGGCATTCTTGGAGTCCGGTTCCCCATCGCCGGGCGGGCGGCTGCTGGTGTCTCTGGGATCTGGTGCTGCTGTTCTGTATCCACCGTTGACTGAGTTGCTGCTGTGTAGGCCTGCACTGCCTCTGGGCGTCTGGCTGGCCCGTGAAGGTTTTTGTTCGTTGCTCACGGGGACGTCTTGACTTTGCATTGGGGGGCTCCACTGGTGGGTGGCGGGGTCTGTTGCCGTGTGGCCCCAGCCCCTTTGCAGCATCCCTGAGCCGGGCTTGCGTCCCACGATTCTGCTTTCTCTGAGGCTTTGGCGCTTGTCCGGGCGTTGGCCACCCTGGTTGTGCCGGGAGCTGTACCTTGTCCTATCGGCGGGAACCCAGCACTGGGAACTCGGTGTTGTAGGTCGTGGGCTGGCTCTGGGAAGCTGTGATGTGTTCCCTGGTGGCCGCTGCTGAGGTTCCATGGGTTGGTCCGCCCTGTCTGTTGCTGCTGGGGGCCCCCGAGTGTTGGGCTTTGCTGTGGTCATCGCAGGGGGCATGCCGCGCCGTATCTGTTGCCACCCTCGTTATAGCAGGACAGCTTCGATTCAGGCGTGGTGCCTCTTCCCACAATTGAACATCTGGGCTCTGGGCGTTGAATCTGGGGGGTTTTTTCTGCCTGAGCAGGGCTATGCAGTCCCTGGAGTCGTGTGCTTGCTGCAGACCCCGCACTTTTCACATGCTGGCAGGTGGCTGCAATGTGGTTGAATCCCTGGCAATTGTAGACTGGAGTGGGCCATCTATGTAGGCCGGGTCTTGAATTTCCCCACATTCCTAGGTGTATGTGGGCAGAAAGGGGCCCCCTGTGGGGATCAATACACTAGTCGTTGCCTTGTTGGTTCCCGTAGTCAGTCTTTCGGCCTTGGATATGTTGGGCACTTCGAGGAAGCGCCTGCTGGGATGGGCACAGGGCGTGCTTGACAACCCCCTTGCTCACCTTGTCCTGGGCAAAGAGCCCCTTATCCCTGGGTTCAAAGCCATGGTCTTGATCTGACGTATGTATCCTCGTCCCGAGGCTTGGCCAGGATCTCTCCCTGGCGTGATTTCGCAGCTGAGCTTGCTGGAGGGGACTGTGTCTCCAACTCCCTCACCATCCGTAGGGGGAATATAAATCTGTTGAAGGAACTGGCTGTCTGAGCGCACCGACCGGTTCCTTCCCTGACCACCAGGGAAACTCCCCAGCCCCATCTGAGGCAGGATCCTCCAGGCTGGGATCCTGGGCAGGCCCGGCCCCGTTGTCTGGACCGATGGGGAGTTCACTCTATGGCGTATCCCCACTGGTTGATCCTTGACCTTCTTGGGGAGGGCTTGCACCTCCTCCAAGGTGCCCTGAAGTCGTTGTTCCATGAGTAGTGCCTTTTAGTGCTGAGTCCTTGGACTTGGTTCATCTGTGTGTGTTGTGTCAAGTCCGGATAAGGACTTGGTCCTAAATTCCTTATGGAAGGGGATTCCCCTTCCAAAAATAGGGTCTCTTCCCCTCCCCTCCTCCCTCTCTTCCTCCAGCAACATCAGTCTTCAATAAAGTTAAGTGCCACATAGAGTTCATTCATTTGTGCATGTAAATCTATTTTAAGGCCCCCCCCAATTTTTTTTCCAAACTTCTGGGTTCTGGAAGGATTACTTGAATTTCCATTATTTCTTATGGGAAAATAGTTTTGGTTTTGGTTTTCCGATTTTGGTTTTAGGATCCATCTGGAACGGATTATTTAGCAGTTGCAAGCACTAAAAACAATGGAATAATGACAAAATGTATGGAATGAATGTGGGTGGCAGTCACTCGCTGGCAAACAATGGCACACTGACTCTGAATGGAGTGTCAGGCCACTCGGGCCCGAGTACAGCCCCGGGGGAATTACTAACTCAGTGGATAACGAACACCAAACCAATATTTTTCCGAAAAAATTCACGAACTCCGAATTTTCGAACTCAAACGCCTCCGAACTCCGGGGGTCCACTGTATCCTGGCAAGCTCGGAAATTCGCCACCACCTTATTTTTGTATAATTTCCTTCTTCATGTCTATGGTGTTTCTCCTTTCTTTACCACAGGGTACAACTAGGAACTTTCTTAACCCCTGGTAGCTTATTTACAGTCGCATTAATGAACAACCCAAACACTTTGTAATTAATTGGAAATTTTGGATGAGCGTCAGGGGTAATGTTCATTCAAGGGTAAACAATGCTAGACTGGCTCACGCGCCTGCCGGCGGGGGAGCAAGTGCCTCGGCGGACAGGTCTGGTATGCACTCGTTCGAAAAACAGGACTCGTTTGATGGTGGGACAAAATTTGTTGAAAAAAGCGCTCAAAACTCGATTTGTTCTTGCCAAGGCATTGGCTCGGGGTTCCACTGTACAATTAATCCGTTCCAGACACCAAAAATATTCACAAAAAAACATTTTCTAAAGATTAACTATAGTTTTACATACACAAAACACATAATAACAACACATAATAAATTTTCATTTAAAATAATATATACTTACCTTTATTGAAGAGACTTGCTGG
>WNWK01003449.1:145000-166875 GCA_009830355.1 Cherax destructor | reverse complement strand
AGTAAACGCCTGCACTCTGGGATGAGTGAGGATGTTACAGTCCTGGAGGGGGGAAGTCAGTCCTGCACTCTGAAGGATGAGTGGATGTTACAGTCCTGGAGGTGGAAGTACAGTACCTGCACTCTGAAGGATGAGTGAGGATGTTACAGTCCTGGAGGTGGGAAGTACAGTCCTACACTCTGAAGGATGGGTGAGGATGTTACAGTCCTGGAGGTGGGAAGTACAGTACCTGCACTCTGAAGGATGAGTGAGGATGTTACAGTCCTGGAGGTGGGAAGTACAGTACCTGCACTCTGAAGGATGGGTGAGGATGTTACAGTCCTGGAGGTGGGAAGTACAGTACCTGCACTCTGAAGGATGAGTGAGGATGTTACAGTCCTGGAGGTGGGAAGTACAGTACCTGCACTCTGAAGGATGGGTGAGGATGTTACAGTCCTGGAGGTGGGAAGTACAGTACCTGCACTCTGAAGGATGAGTGAGGATGTTACAGTCCTGGAGGTGGGAAGTACAGTACCTGCACTCTGAAGGATGAGTGAGGATGTTACAGTCCTGGAGGTGGGAAGTACAGTACCTACACTCTGAAGGATGGGTGAGGATGTTACAGTCCTGGAGGTTGGAAGTACAGTACCTGCACTCTGAAGGATGAGTGAGGATGTTACAGTCCTGGAGGTGGGAAGTACAGTACCTGCACTCTGAAGGAGAGGATAATCTGTAGTCATTCTCGGAGGTCACTGCCCCCGCTGACTGGTCACAGACCAGGATCAGTGCCCCCGCTGACTGGTCACAGACCAATGTCAGTGCCCCCGCTGACTGGTCACAGACCAGGGTCAGTGCCCCCGCTGACTGGTCACAGACCAGGGTCAGTGCCCCCGCTGACTGGTCACAGACCAGGGTCAGTGCCCCCGCTGACTGGTCACAGACCTCTGTCAGTGCCCCCCTGACTGGTCACAGACCAGGGTCAGTGCCCCCGCTGACTGGTCATAGACCAGGGTCAGTGCCCTTGCTGACTGGTCACAGACCAGGGTCATTGCCCCCGCTGACTGGTCACAGACCAGGGTCACTGCCCCCATTGACTGGTCACAGACCAGGCCTTCTGGCTGCTGAAATGAAAAATCAAGTTGTTGGTGTCCACTGTATACAAGACAGCCAAGAGACTGTTGGTAATGCCCCTTATACATGAAGGAAGGGTGATGAAGAGTCGTGGTTCCTTTACACTTATTGAGTTCTCTCTCAGTGCACTCACTGCTCTCCTGCTTGTCACTGGAGGTATCCTGCACCGTCTGCATATCCTCTTGTGTTCATATGTAGTGATTTCAGTGTTCTGGTGTAGATTATGATGTATCTTTCTCGCCTACGTTGTAAGGAGTACAGTTCTAGGAATTTCTAGCAGTAATTTAGGTGCTAGACTGAGTGTATAAAGCTGTGAAGGTTCTCTGTACATTTTCCATCTCAGTAATTTCACCTGTCTTGAAGGGACGTTAATACACAGCAACATTCCAGCCTAGAGAGAACAAGTGAGCTGAAGACTGTCATCACTGGCTCAGCATCTCTTGTTTTGAAGGTTCTAGTTATCCAACCTATCATTTTTCTTACAGTTGCAATAATAACATTATTGTTCACCTTGAATGTGAGATCTTCTGACATTATCACTCCCACTGGAAGACTTGGTTTATATCAGTGGTCCACTGGAAGACTTGGTTTATATCAGTGGTCCACTTGAAGACTTGGTTTATATCAGTGGTCCACTGGAAGACTTGGTTTATATCAGTGGTCCACTGGAAGACTTGGTTTACATCAGTGGTCCACTGGAAGACTTGGTTTATATCAGTGGTCCACTGGAAGACTTGGTTTATATCAGTGGTCCACTGGAAGACTTGGTTTACATCAGTGGTCCACTGGAAGACTTGGTTTATATCAGTGGTCCACTGGAAGACTTGGTTTATATCAGTGGTCCACTGGAAGACTTGGTTTATATCAGTGGTCCACTGGAAGACTTGGTTTATATCAGTGGTCCACTGGAAGACTTGGTTTATATCAGTGGTCCACTGGAAGACTTGGTTTATATCAGTGGTCCACTGGAAGACTTGGTCTATATCAGTGGTCCACTGGAAGACTTGGTTTATATCAGTGGTCCACTGGAAGACTTGGTTTATATCAGTGATCCACTGGAAGACTTGGTTTATATCAGTGGTCCACTGGAAGACTTGGTTTATATCAGTGGTCCACTGGAAGACTTGGTTTATATCAGTGGTCCACTGGAAGACTTGGTTTATATCAGTGGTCCACTGGAAGACTTGGTTTATATCATTTATATCAGTGGTCCACTGGAAGACTTGGTTTATATCAGTGGTCCACTGGAAGACTTGGTTTATATCAGTGGTCCACTGGAAGACTTGGTTTATATAAGTGGTCCACTGGAAGACTTGGTTTATATCAGTGGTCCACTGGAAGACTTGGTTTATATCAGTGATCCACTGGAAGACTTGGTTTATATCAGTGGTCCACTGGAAGACTTGGTTTATATCAGTGGTCCACTGGAAGACTTGGTTTATATCAGTGGTCCACTGGAAGACTTGGTTTATATCAGTGGTCCACTGGAAGACTTAATTTATATCAGCCTAGAGGTTCACTGCGTCTTCTATGTATGACACTCTCATACATCATCATTATTATTATAACTAAGCTCTAAACCCGCAAGGGTCAACACACTCATACAGATTCTAGTATCGTCAGCAAAGTGTGACACAGTGCCATGGTTTATGTCCCCGTCTATGTCAGATATGAGGACGAGAAAGAGAAGTGGGTCGAGTACTGTGCCTTGGGGGACACCACTATCCGCTATAACAACCTCTTATTTCGCTCTGTTCATTTCACTTCCTCTGGATATTAAACTTCCCAGGTATTCCTTTAGCACTTTGACCCTCAGCTGGAGCTTTTGGTCATCTGACCGAGGCCTTCCGCTGGCTTACCAGTCCACCCCTTTAAACATTTAGGTTTTAATATCACTATCTTGTGTTGCAGTGCATCCAAGACCACGTCTTAATGTTGCAGTAGTTGTGAGGGAAAGGAGCGACCTGTTCTGAACCCGTGTTGACCTGGGTCGTGAAGGAGCGACCTGTTCTGAACCCGTGTTGACCTGGGTCGTGAAGGAGCGACCTGTTCTGAACCCGTGTTGACCTGGGTCGTGAAGGAGCGACCTGTTCTGAACCCGTGTTGACCTGGATCGTGAAGGAACGACCTGTTCTGAACCCGTGTTGACCTGGATCGTGAAGGAACGACCTTTTCTGAACCCGTGTTGATCTGGATCGTGAAGGAACGACCTGTTCTGAACCCGTGTTGACCTGGGTCGTGCAGTTGTTGTGCTTCCTTGTGACTGGTGACCTTCCTTCTTAAAACCATTGCAGATATATTTATGATGGGGACGTCAGTAATAGTGGTAGCAGTGGTGGTAGTAATAGTGGTGGTAGTGGTAATGGTGGTAGTAGTGGTAGTAATAGTGGTGGTAGTGGTAGCAGTGGTGTTAGTGGTAGTAGTGGTGGTAGTGGTGGTAGTAATAGTGGTGGTAGTGGTAGTAGTGGTGGTAGTAATAATGGTGGTAATAGTGGTGGTAGTAATAGTGGTGGTAATAGTGGTGGTAATAATAGTGGTGGTAGTAGTGATGGTAGTAATAGTGGTGGTAGTGGTAGTAGTGGTGGTAGTATAGTGGTAGTAGTGGTGGTAGTAATAGTGGTGGTAGAAATAGTGGTGGTAGTGGTGGTAGTGGTGGTAGTGGTGGTAGTAATAGTGGTGAGTCTTGAGTAACATTGTGGTGGACCAGTTTCAATGGTCCACCACAGCTGCTGGACCAACCTTCTTTCTTATCTCCTCCTCTTCTTCTTCATCTCCTGCTCTCTCTCTCTCTCTCCTTATTCCATCTCTTCTTCTCTTTGTGTCGTTCACTCAGTTCTCTTTTCCGCCTCGCCTCTCTCTCTCTCCTCTCTCTCTCTCTCTCTCTCTCTCTCTCTCTCTCTCTCTCTCTCTTTTATCTGCTCTTCTCTGACCTTTTCTCATTTTATTTCTCTCTTTTTTCCTCTCCTGTATTTTCATTTTCTTTCGTCTTCTCATAATTTTTCATTTTTTTTCACTATCTCCGTTTCTCTTAATTTCTTTTCCTTCTCCTCTTTTTTTGGCTTAAATAGCAACGCTCTTCTTGCCGAATAAGGAAAGTAAAAATTTGTGTATGCAATAATTTCGCAAAAATCATTCTGAACCTCACAAAAAAAATATATATTTCATTGTGTTTGTTTATTATTAAATTATCGTAAACTTATCTGAAATATATTTAGTTGGATTAGGCTAAATTAAATTGCACTTGTTATAATAAGGTTAGGTAAGTTTTCTAAGGTTCTTTTGGTACAAAATTATTAATTTTTACATGAACATAAATGAAAAAAAATATATCTTTAAACGTATAAGAGAAAATTTTAGGAAGGACTTAATTTTAAACGAGTTCTTGCTAATTGACCAATTTTACCTATTCGGCACGATATATATATATATATATATATATATATATATATATATATATATATATATATATATATATATATATATATATATATTCATATATGCATACATACATATATACGTACTCATATATACCCCCTTTGCCCTTCTTCCTCCTTGCCCCTTTCCCCCTGGTCGCCAGGTCGGGTGTTAAGGGTAGACTTGCCGTAGGGTCGAGTACCCTTCAACCAGCCACTACTTCCCCTCTCAAAGAATTTCTTCCCTTTTCAATTCCCCCTCCCCAGAGTTATTCTGCTCCCTCTTCCCCCTTGCCCACCCTTACATTTCCCTTCCTACCACCCTCTTCTCTCTCTCTCTCTCTCTCTCTCTCTCTCTCTCTCTCTCTCTCCTCCTCTTCCTCTTCTCTCTCTCTCTCTCTCTCTCCATCAACGTTCCACTCTGACATCTCAACCCCCTCCTTCAAGCTCCCTCTTATAACCGTTACCTTTCTCCCTCCTCCCTCTTTCTTCCTGATCACTTCCTCCCACTACAACATCTCCTCCTCCCCTCCTCCTCCTTAAACCAGTTACCCCTCCCTTCACCATAACCCATATTCTTCATCCCCCTCCATTTCTTCACTAAGAGAACCTCGAATTCTGTGTACAGATACCTCCCCCTTCTTCTACATGTCCTCTCAATTCTGGTCAATTTCTTTATAGGGACAAAGACCTGAATCTAGTGTACTAGATGCGGTCTTCAAGCCATTAAATTATTAGTATATTATCTATTATTATTATTAATTATTATTATTACATTAATATGGTTTATCATTATTATTATTATTATTATTATTATTATTATTATTATTATTATTATTATTATTATTATTATTATTATATATTAGAACATTACTATATTATTATTATTATTGTATTATTATTATTATTATATCATTCATGCGTGAGAACACTTACTGAGTACCACTGTCATGCGTGAGTACACTCACTGAGTATCACTGTCATGCGTGAGGACACTCACTGAGTACCACTGTCATGCGTGAGGACACTCACTGAGTACCACTGTCATGCGTGAGGACACTCACTGAGTATCACTGTCATGCGTGAGGACACTCACTGAGTACCACTGTCATGCGTGAGGACACTCACTGAGTATCACTTCATGCGTGAGTACACTCACTGAGTACCACTGTCATGCGTGAGGGACACTCACTGAGTATCACTGTCATGCGTGAGGACACTCACTGAGTACCACTGTCATGCGTGAGTACACTCACTGAGTAACACTGTCATGCGTGAGGACACTCACTGAGTATCACTGTCATGCGTGAGTACACTCACTGAGTACCACTGTCATGCGTGAGGACACTCACTGAGTATCACTGTCATGCGTGAGGACACTCACTGAGTATCACTGTCATGCGTGAGGACACTCACTGAGTACCACTGTCATGCGTGAGGACACTCACTGAGTACCACTGTCATGCGTGAGGACACTCACTGAGTACCACTGTCATGCGTGAGGACACTCACTGAGTACCACTGTCATGCGTGAGACACTCACTGAGTACCACTGTCATGCGTGAGGACACTCACTGAGTACCACTGTCATGCGTGAGGACACTCACTGAGTACCACTGTCATGCGTGAGGACACTCACTGAGTACCACTGTCATGCGTGAGGACACTCACTGAGTACCACTGTCATGCGTGAGGACACTCACTGAGTACCACTGTCATGCGTGAGGACACTCACTGAGTACCACTGTCATGCGTGAGTACACTCACTGAGTACCACTGTCATGCGTGAGGACACTCACTGAGTACCACTGTCACTAGTCGTGTAGGAGACACTCACTGAGTACCACTGTCATGCGTGAGGACACTCACTGAGTACCACTGTCATGCGTGAGTACACTCACTGAGTACCACTGTCATGCGTGAGGACACTCACTGAGTACCACTGTCATGCGTAAGGACACTCACTGAGTACCACTGTCATGCGTGAGTACACTCACTGAGTACCACTGTCATGCGTGAGGACACTCACTGAGTACCACTGTCATGCGTGAGGACACTCACTGAGTACCACTGTCATGCGTGAGGACACTCACTGAGTACCACTGTCATGCATGAGGACACTCACTGAGTACCACTGTCATGCGTGAGGACACTCACTGAGTACCACTGTCATGCGTGAGGACCCTCACTGAGTACCACTGTCATGCGTGAGTACACTCACTGAGTACCACTGTCATGCGTGAGGACACTCACTGAGTATCACTGTCATGCGTGAGGACACTCACTGAGTACCACTGAGTACCAAGGTCTTCACTAGATACACTTCAGTCAATAAAATCGTCAATTTTCCCCTCTCACTCCCACCCCTGAAGATGGTAGGTGTTATTTCTCGAAATACTGTCAGAATGACTTCTGCTTCTCCATACGAAGGACTCTTAGAGTACAAAACTATGCTTCCCCAAGTACTCAATCTCTCCCTCTTCTCCCTCCCTCCCTCCCTTCCCTCTTCATAGACCTATTCCTTCTATTTTTATTCCCATCTATGTTTGTGTAGTGGAGGTTCTCCCTCCCGCTGGGCGGAGGTGTCAGGCCACCTCGACTCTTAGTGCCCCTGGCCATAAGGTCGAACTTCAGCCTTCTTTAGAAATGCTTTTGGGGAAATATGATTGGTGACGGGATTGACTAATCCCATTATTGTGTTGTGATTCTGTCTCTCTCTCTCTCTCTCTCTCTCTCTCTCTTCTCTCTCTCTCTCTCTCTCTCTCTCTCTCTCTCTCTCTCTCTCTCTCTCTCTCTCTCTCTCTCTCTCTCTCTCTCTCTCTCTCTCTCTCTCTCTCTCTCTCTCTCCAGTGTTTTACAAGGTTAGGTTAAGGTTCCTAATTTTATTTACAAGCTAAGAACTGTTACCTTCATCAGCTCATTTGAAAGCATTTTTATTGTTATGAGATATACAAATATAGAACAGGATGAATTTGGAGCCAGCTGTGGGCCAGCTGTGAGCCAACTGTGAGCCAACTGTGAGCCAGCTGTGACCCAGCTGTGGGCCAGCAGCTTAATTTGATCAGCTGACTTTATTTCGTTGATATCATTATGGTGTAGGAACATGTTCCAGACTGGAGTCATCCTGGGAATAAATGATCTCAGATGAAGTGATGTTCTGGAGAAGGTTACAGTCAGAGTGTAGTTGCTGCTGGCTGCCCGTCTTGTGGTGTAGAAGCTCACTTCTCGCTGTCCTCGGAGTGGAGCCAAGTGTGGTACCTTGACAATATTGACCTTGTATATAACAGTAAAGCCACCCACATCCCTCCTGTGTTGAAGGCTCTGCTGAAATGACAGAGCTATCCAGGCTGAGTCCAGGTGAGAGATGAGTCGTCTTGCTCTGTTCTCTACTCTGTCAAGGAGTCACAGATGAGATGGGGGTCAGGCAATCCAAGAAAGTGGAGCATATTCAAGGTGTGAGCGTACTTGTGCCTGGTACAGAATCTTGCAGCCTCTACTGTCGAGCAGATGCGAGATACATCGAAGTGCTGTAAACTTCCTGGCTGCCTTGTTTGCAAGATTTACAACGTTGTTCTTCATGGTCAGTTTGGAGTCAAATTTCACCCCAAGGATATCAACTTCTTCCCCGGGTACCATCACTCTCCCATTCATTCATACCACTGCTCCAGCATTACCATGATGGTGCCTAGACACCATCATTCTTACCACTGCTCCAACATTACCATCATGGTGCCTAGACCATCATTCTTACCACTGCTCCAACATTACCATCATGGTGCCAAGACACCATCATTCTTACCACTGCTCCAACATTACCATCATGGTGCCTAGACACCATTATTCTTACCACTGCTCCAACATTACCATCATGGTGCCTATACCATCATTCTTACCACTGCTCCAACATTACCATCATGGTGCCAAGACACCATCATTCTTACCACTGCTCCAACATTACCAGCATGGTGCCTAGACACCATCATTCTTACCACTGCTCCAACATTACCATCATGGTGCCAAGACACCATCATTCTTACCACTGCTCCAACATTACCATCATGGTGCCTAGACACCATCATTCTTACCACTGCTCCAACATTACCATCATGGTGCCTAGACACCATCATTCTTACCACTGCTCCAGCATTACCATCATGGTGCCAAGACACCATCATTCTTACCACTGCTCCAACATTACCATCATGGTGCCTAGACACCATCATTCTTACCACTGCTCCAACATTACCATCATGGTGCCTAGACACCATCATTCTTACCACTGCTCCAACATTACCATCATGGTGCCTAGACACCATCATTCTTACCACTGCTCCAGCATTACCATCATGGTGCCTAGACACCATCATTCTTACCATTGCTCCAGCATTACCACTTCCCTGTGGAACACTTGCACCAATAGTGCCACTAGTACACTCTCTTTCTATTCTCTTTATCTGTTCCTGTTCCCTTTTTACCCACCTCTTTTTCTCCCTCTCTCTCACCCTTTCCCTTGCTCGCCATGATCGTTCCTTACTTTGATTTCTCTCTCTTCTTTATTTATTTGAATTTGAAATTTTGAATCCGTAAAGTGTGTGTGTGTACTCACCTATTTGTGGTTGCAGGGGGGTCAATTCATAGCTCCTGGCCCCGCCTCTTAGCTAGTCGCAAAGTTTGTGTGAGAGTGTGTGTGTGTTTGTGTGTGTGTGGGAGGGGGATTTTACCCCCAAAAACCCCATCCCCCACTCTCCCACACCCCCACAGCTGCGTCAATCATCAATCCGCCCACCTTCCCACAGATGTGAATTCATTTCCATCTACTCTCCCACAACCGTCGACTCCTGGCCCCACACAGCCATCAAACGTCTACCCCCCTACCCCATGAGTAGACGGGAACCCCCCTCTCTTTTCCTACAGTTATCGACTCTCTCCCACAGCTGTCGACTCTTTCTCTCTCCCACAGCTGTCGACCTTCTCTCCCACAGCTGTCGACCTTCTCTCCCACAGCTGTCGACCTTCTCTCCCACAGCTGTCGACCTTCTCTCCCACAGCTATCTATCGCTCTCCCTGACCAGTCGAGCCTCCTCCGTTGACACGTTCTGAAACCCGCCTCTCGACAGCCACTGAACCTTTTCAACAGCTATCGAACCTTCTCCAAGAGTTGCCGAACCTTCTCCAACAGTCGCCGAACCTCCTCCAACAGCCGTCGAACCTCCTCCAACGGTCATCGAACCTTCTCCAACAGTAGTCGAACCTCTTCCAACAATAGTCGAACCTCCTCCAACAGCCGTCGAACCTTCTCCAACAGTCATCGAACCTTCTCCAACAGTGGTCGAACCTTCTCTAACAGTAGTCCAACCTCCTCCAACAGTAGTCCAACCTCCTCCAACAGTCATTGAACCTTCTCCAACAGTAGTCAAACCTCCTCCAACAGTAGTCGAATCTCCTCCAACAGTAATCGAACCTCCTCCAACGGTCGTCGAACCTCCTCCAACAGTCGTCGAACCTCCTCCAACAGCCGTCGAACCTTCCCCAACAGTAGTCGAACCTCCTCCAACAGTAATCGAACGAACCTCCTCCAACGGTCGTCGAACCTCCTCCAGCAGTCGTCGAACCTCCTCCGACGGTCGTCGAACCTCCTCCAACAGCCGTCTAACCTTCTCCAACAGTAGTCGAGCCTCTCCATCAATCATTGAACCTCCTCCAACAGCAATCGACTCACCCCCACCCCTCCTTACCCTCCTTTTTCCCCCATCCCAAACGACGTACCCCCTTAAAATCAGTTCAATAGATTAATCTCCTCACCTTACTCCCCCTCCTCCCCTTCCCCTTCCCCCTCACCCTCTCCCTTCCCCTTCCCACAAGCAAGAGCACAACACAATCTATCTCTCTCCCCAAGCAAGCTGTGATCAGCTGTTTTGCCCATCAGCTGTTTTTTTAAGGGGGGTGGGTGAATCAGCTGACGGCTTCCACAACACAGCGAGTGTAAACACCAGATACACTGTACAGGTTCTAATCCCATTATCTGGACACTTCACTTGTCTCAGAGGGGGATCAGTGTGTGTGTTGTACACTGAACAGTAACGCCCTCGGTCTCGAGCTAGGCAGACGGAGGCTTGAGCCTTCACCGGTTCTTGGGCTGAGTGGCCCACACGGGTTTAAAGCTTCTTATGAATTTAAAAAGTGTATCTCTTTTGAAGGTACACGTATGGAGGTGATGGAGGGTGTATAGAGGAATGGGGAGGGGAAGGGAAAATGGGGAGGGGGAAGGAAAAATGTGGAAGGGAAGAAATGGGGAGGGGGAAGAGAAATTGGGGAGTGGAAGGAAGAAATGGAGAGGGGAAAGAAGAAATGGGGAGGAGGAAAGAAGAAATGGGAAGGGGAAGGAATAAATGGGGAGGGGGAAGGAGGAAATAAGAGTCATAACAGAATGTCTAGTTTTCTAGTTTGCAAAAACTAGCAATAATAGTCTTACACAGACACGTCCTATGTCTCTAGTCTCCTAGCTAACAAATCTATATTTTTTCTAAATCTCTAAACCCTTCTGGTGGACCAGTTTCAATGGTCCATCACAGCTACTGGACCAACTTCCTCTCTGTGACACATGTACAGTACTTCTGTCACACTTATAAAGACTGGGGGACTGACCACCTTGCTTCTTCAAGAACCCTGAGAGAGAGAGAGAGACCCATTGCCACTCCGTTAATGTTGACAGCCAGGCCAAAGCATCCACCCACCTAACCCCTAAGGTAACACCACCGTTATCACCACCGTTACCACCGTTATCACCACCGTTACCACCACCGTTACCACCACCCCACCACCGTTACCACCACCCACCACCGTTACCACCACCCCATCACCGTTACCACCACCCCGCCACCGTTACCACCACCCCACCACCGTTACCACCACCCCACCACCGTTACCACCACCCCACCACCGTTACCACCACCCCACCACCGTTACCACCACCCCACCACCGTTACCACCACCCTCACCACCACCACCACCAATTACTAGTTAAGGGTCATCGTTGGCGCTGCTAACGACCCCCAACCCTCAATTATCCTGTTTTGAAGAACGATTGTTAGGATTACACGAAGCTGTTGAATCCTGGGAGGTTAAAGACGCTCATTAGAAGGCAAGCTCCTTCACAACGAGAGGATTAAACCAGGAACCTGTTTGTGTGTTTTTAACGAGAGGGTTGACAGCTCAACGTGAAGGTTAACGAAGCGTTTTGAGCTGCCTTTTAATTTTTAATATTGGTGTAGCGAAATAGTTCGTTTAGCGAATATATATATATATATATATATATATATATATATATATATATATATATATATATATATATATATATATATATATATATATATATATACAACATATATAATCAACAATGCAAGGCAGCTATGACGTTGCTCAAGGAGCCTTTCGTGTTGCAAAGCGACACTTCTTCAGGATCAATGCAATGAGGGAAATTGAAATGGAAGATTATTATTATTAATAATGTAGGAGAGCCATTAGTGTAGATCCGTCCAACGTCACCATGACACTTTTGAGCCGAAGACCAGGTTGCATTATCGCAATCGAACGCACTCCTTTAAGAAACAGGGGGAGGAGGGACAAAAACACGTGTTCGATTTCACCGATGCTAGAAAGATAGTATGTTTCGCCCCTTGTGTGCACCAGCTGACAGCTGGCTAACCTCGAAGTGTACCCTTTCTCCCAGATGGTCTGGGGAGGGAAGGGAAGGGGAGGAGGTTGCCCCCTTTAAGCTCCCGAGGGTTTTAAAAAGGGAGGAGGAGGGGGGTTGTTCACAGACGTTTTGTCCATCTCAAGATGTCTCGGAAGATTAGGGGATTGAGTGACGGTAAGGGAGTTGTGGAGGATTGGTGAGTATCCTTATCTCTCTGTCTCTTTCTCTCTTTCTGTCTGTGTCTGTCTCTGTCTCTCTCTGTCTCTCTCTATCTACCTCCTATTTCCACTCTTACTCTCTTCCTTTCCATCCTTCTAATCTTACCTCCCTCCCGTCATTCCTCCCTTCACCCTCCCTCCAACACTTTAGTCTCCCTTTCCCACTTTTCCTCCCTTTTCCTCCAGTCATCCCTCCCACCCTTTCCACGTCTTTTCCCTCTTTCACTTTTTCCCTTGTCGCTCCTTCCGTTCTTCCCTCCTCCCTTGAACCCTCCCTCCCATCTCCCCTTCCCTCCATTCCTCCCATCTTCCCTTCCCTCCATCCCTCAAATCTCCCCTTCCCTCCATCCCTCCCATCTCACCATCCCTCCACCATTCTTCCACTATCCCTCCCATCTAACCTTCCCTCCACCATCCCTTCCATCTCCCCTTCCCCTCCACCATCCCTCCCATTCCTCCTTCCCTCCACCATCCCTCCCATCTTCCCTCCCACCTCCTCGTCCTCCTTTTCCGCATAACGTGAAAGAGAATCCGATACTCTTGCTACTGTAGAAGATGTCTGAATCAAGTCCTTTCTGTAGGAAGTTGGATTCCTCTGGTAATTATAGGGAGTTAGATTCCTCTAATAATTATAGAGTGTTGGATTCCTCTAGTAATTAGATTGTGTTGGATTCCTCTAGTCATTATAGAGTGTTGGATTCCTCTAGTAATTATAGGGAGTTGGATTCCTCTGGTAATTATAGAATTGGATTCCTCTGGTAATTATTGGGAGTTGTATTTTTTTAAGAGTAATGTATTCTATTGTATTTTTAGACTAATGTATTTTTTAGAGAAATTGTGGGAAGTACAGTGACTGCACGCTGAAGGAGGGGTGAGGATGTTACAAACGTGGAGGTGGTAAGTACAGTGCCTGGCACTCTGAAGAATGGATGAGGATGTTACAGTCGTGGGTGGGAAATACTACAGTGCCTGCTCTCTGAAGGTTACAGTCGTGAAGGTGTTAAGTACAGTGCATGGCACTCTGAAGGTTACAGTCATGGTGGTGGGAAGTACAGTGCCTGGCACTCTGAAGGTTACAGTCATGGTGGTGGGAAGTACAGTGCATGGCACTCTGAAGGTTACAGTCATGGTGATGGGAAGTACAGTGCCTGGCACTATGAAGGTTACAGTCATGGTGGTGGGAAGTACAGTGCCTGGCACCCTGAAGGAGATGAGGGGATATTACAGATCGTAGAAACACCCGAACTGATGTCAGACGTGCCAGTTACCTGTGTCTAATTATGTCTGCTGGTACTGGTCACTAGTTCTTGATCTGCGTTACTCCTCTGTCCTTGTGGCTTCTGTCCTTGTGGCTTCTGTCCTTGTGGCTTCTGTCCTTGTGGGTTCTGAACCCTTGTGGGTTCTCTTGATCCCACTGAGATGAGCTTCACCACAAGCCCTTACAGTTATCGAACTGTTGTGTCCCTCTCAGTGTGTGTGTACTCACCTATTTGTGGTTGCAGGGGTCGATTCACAGCTCCTGGTTCCACCTCTCTCCTTGCTCCATGAGCTTTATCATACCTCTTCTGGATCCTGCCTCCACTACATCACCCTCCAGATTGTTCCACTTCTTGACAACTCTATGGCTGAAGAAATACTTCCTAACATCCCTGTGACTCATCTGTGAGTGTGTGGTGTTGTGTGTGTGTGTGTGTGTGTGTGTGTGTGTGTGTGTGTGTGTGTGTGTGTGTGTGTGGTGTGAGTGTGTGAGTGTGTGTGTGTGTGTGTGTGTGTGTGTGTGTGTGTGTGACAGGTAACAAGAGTAGTGTTGAGTCAGGTAATCAGCTTAAGAGATTAATGAGCATAAATCACCCTTAAACCTGTAATCAACACCACTGACCTGTAATCACCGCTAACCTCCGCAAATCACCTGTTATCACCTGTTATCACCTCCCATCACCTGTTATCACCTCCCATCACCTCAAACTATCCATAATTCTCAACGCCACGATCAATCAGCTCTCTATTTACCTGCTAGAGGGTCACCCTATGGACTAGGATTTAGCCTGATCCTAGCTCTGTTATAAGCAGCAGTGTGGCCCAGTTATCCTGTGCCACACTCAGATATTTTTTAATGGCACTTTTGGGGGTCAGCGAAAAAGTATTACCACTGCGTAAATATTCTCTGGCAGATAAAACTTTGAGAACAATGAAAGAAGGTTTATCTGGGTTTAACAATGTTTATGGATGAAATTAAGGATTTTGTATACCTCTGTACATCACTGTACACCACTGTACACCACTATACACCACTGTACATCACTGTACACCACTGTACACCACTATACACCACTGTACATCACTGTACACCACTGTACATCACTGTACATACCTGTACATCACTGTACACCACTGTACACCACTATGCACCACTGTACATCACTGTACACCTTCGTATATCACTGTACACCACTGTACATCACTGTACATCACTGTACATTACTGTACACCACTGTACACCACTGTACATCACTGTACACCACTGTACATAACTGTACACCACTGTACATCACTGTACATTACTGTACACCATGTACACACTGTACATCACTGTACACCACTGTACATACTACACCACTGTACATCACTGTACACTACTGTACACTACTGTACATCACTGTACACCACTGTACATCACTGTACACCACTGTACATCTGTCACTGTACATAACTGTACACACTGTACATCACTGTACACCACTGTACATCACTGTACACACTGTACTACTGTCACCACTGTACATCACTGTACACCACTGTACATCACTGTACATCACTGTACACCACTGTACATCACTGTACACCACTGTACATCACTGTACACCACTGTACATCACTGTACACCACTGTACATCACTGTACACCACTGTACATCACTGTACACCACTGTACATCACTGTACACTACTGTACATTACTGTACATCACTGTACACCACTATACACCACTGAACATCACTGTACACTCTTATATTTATTAGACACCCCTATACACCAGCAAACACTACTATAAACCACTATACACCAACAAAGACCACTATAAACCACTATACACTATAAATCACTATACACCAACAAAGACCACTATAAACCACTATACACTATAAATCACTATACACCACTATACATCATTAGGTAACGTAATAAAGCCTTATCAATATCTGTACAAACTTGTACTGTACTCTGAGCACTTGGTACTTTAGTGCTAAACTGTGCTATCTGGTACGTTACTCTACTGCATTGTACTCAAAAGTACAGTACTGTGTTGTACCCAGAAATCAGGCACCAGATATTACAGTGTATCACGTACGTCTTCCTCACTACCTATAAATCTGGCCAAGTTTTAACACGATATTGTCAACCTTTATTTGCTTCTAACAGTTAAGTGAAGTGTAGATATGAGTCCAGATGTACTCCTGTTAACCCTTTTGGGGCCTAGTTCCTAGGCCTTTTGTGTGTCCATATGCTCTTATGCTACCATCCATAGGATGAATATGAGGTGCACAATCTAGCCACTACCATCCACAGGATGGGTATAGGGGCACAATCTAGATACTACCATCCACAGGATGGGTATGAGGTGCACAATAAACTAGCCACTACCATCCACAGGATGGGTATGGGGTGCACAATCTAGCCACTACCATCCACAGGATGGGTGTGGGGTGCACAATCTAGCCACTACCATCCACAGGATGGGTATGGGGTGCACAATCTAGCCACTACCATCCACAGGATGGGTATGGGGTGCACAATCTAGCCACTACCATCCACAGGATGGGTATGGGGGCACAATCTAGCCACTACCATCCACAGGATGGGTATGGTTGCACAATCTAGCCACTTCGGTTGCACAATCTAGTCTTAGCTACTGCTGGCTGGTACCACTACACTAACTTGCTCCGTGAAAACAGTCCCTCGTTTCTTCTGTTGCTACTCTCTTATTACATAGCTCCTGATGACGCACGGAGACGTGTGAAAGATCTTGACCTGAAGATTTCCATCCCCGATATATATATATATATATATATATATATATATATATATATATATATATATATATATATATCTGTGTGTGTATAACACAAAAATGCACAGACACACACACACACACGGGGCCAGGAGCTGTGACTCGACCCCTGCAACCACAACTAGGTGAGTACACACACACACACACACACACACACACATACACACACACATACACACACACACCACACACACACACATACACACACACAAACACACACACGGGGCCAGGAGCTATGTCTCGACCCCTGCAGCCACAACTAGGCAAGCACAACTAGGTGAGTACACACACACATACACACACACACACACACACTCATACACACAGAGGAGCTATGTGTACCCCTAACAACAATCTTCAACACATCTATCGAAACAGGGCGACTACCTGAAGTATGGAAGACAACAAATGTAGTCCCAATTTTTAAAAAAGGAGACAGAAACATAGCACTAAACTACAGACCAGTGTCACTGACATGTATAGTATGCAAGGTCATGGAGAAGATAGTCAGGAGAAGAGTGGTGGAGCACCTAGAAAGGAATGAGCTTATCAACGACGGCCAACACTGTTTCAGGGACGGGAAATCCTGTGTCACAAACCTACTGGAGTTCTATGACAGGGTGACAGCAGTAAGACAAGAGAGAGAGGGGTGGGTAGATTGCATATTCTTGGACTGTAAGAAGGCGTTTGACACAGTCCCACACAAGAGATTAGTGCAGAAGCTGGAGGACCAGGCAGGGATAACAGGGAAGGCACTACAATGGATCAGGGAATACCTGTCAGGAAGACAGCAGCGACTCATGGTACGTGGCGAGGTGTCAGAGTGGGCGCCGGTGACGAGTGGGGTTCCACAGGGGTCAGTCCTAGGACCGGTGCTGTTTCTGGTATTTGTGAACGACATGACGGAAGGAATAGACTCCGAAGTGTCCCTGTTTGCAGATGATGTGAAGTTGATGAGAAGAATTCAATCGGACGAGGACCAGGCAGAACTACAAAGGGATCTGGACAGGCTGCAAGCCTGGTCCAGCAATTGGCTCCTGGAGTTCAACCCCACCAAGTGCAAAGTCATGAAGATTGGGGAAGGGCAAAGAAGACCGCAGACGGAGTACAGTCTAGGGGGCCAGAGACTACAAACCTCAATCAAGGAAAAAGATCTTGGGGTGAGTATAACACCAGGAACATCTCCTGAGGCGCACATCAACCAAATAACTGCTGCAGCATACGGGCGCCTAGCAAACCTAAGAACAGCATTCCGACATTTTAATAAAGAATCGTTCAGGACCCTGTACACTGTGTATGTTAGGCCCATACTGGAGTATGCAGCACCAGTTTGGAACCCACACCTAGCCAAGCACGTAAAGAAGCTAGAGAAAGTGCAAAGGTTTGCAACAAGACTAGTCCCGGAGCTAAGGGGTATGTCCTACGAGGAGAGGTTAAGGGAAATCGACCTGACGACACTGGAGGACAGGATAGATAGGGGGGACATGATAACGACATATAAGATACTGAGAGGAATTGACAAGGTGGACAAAGACAGAATGGTCCAGAGATGGGACACAGCAACAAGGGGACACAGTTGGAAGTTGAAGACTCAGATGAATCACAGGGATGTTAGGAAGTATTTCTTCAGTCACAGAGTGGTCGGGAAGTGGAATAGCTTGGGAAGCGATGTAGTGGAGGCAGGATCCATACATAGCTTTAAGAAGAGGTATGATAAAGCTCATGGCGCAGGGAGAGTGACCCAGTAGCGGCCAGTGAAGAGGCGGGGCCAGGAGCTATGTCTCGACCCCTGCAACCACAACTAAGTGAGTACAACTAGGTGAGTACAAACACACACACACACACACACACACACACACACACTTGTTTTTCACTCAATTTTCTCTAATTTTTTTGACGTTCCCAATTGATTAACACTTTTTTGAGGGGGCGAGAATTTTTTTGGGCATATATGGGGATTCCTAATGCTTTTGCTATTTGATTAATTTGGGTAATTTTTTTCCTTCTAAATCAATTTTTTTTCCCTCAATGTTGTCATGGATGAAGTCGAGTTTTTTTTTCAATCAGGATTTCTTTCACAAAATGATAAATGTTTTTTTTTTTTTTATATTTGGAATAAAACGAAGAAATAAAATTTGTGGTTTATTGAGGGTAGTGAAGTATAGTGCTGGGACAATACTGCCACTACTACCACTATTACAACTACCACTACTACCACCACTACCACTACTACCACCACTACAACTACCACCATTACAAGTACCACCATTACCACCATTACAACTACCACTACTACCACCACTACCACCATTACATCTACCCCCACTACCACCATTACACCTACCACCACTACCGCCATTACAACAACCACTACTACCACCATTACTATCACTACCACCACTATGCCAACTACCATCTCTACCACCATCACAACAACTACCACTACTACCACCACCACCACTATCACAACTACCATCTCTACCACCATCCCAGCTACCACCATCACAACAACTACCACTTCCACCATCTCCTGACGATTGTATATCAATAGATTACAACGAAGTTAACGAAATGTACCGCTAAAATCACTTTCTTGGGACTTGCGGGAAGGAGGAAGAAGGGAGGAAGAAGGACGAGAGGATAAAGACGGAGAAGGAAAAGTAGGAGGAGAGAAATAACGGGGGGATGGGAGGATTAAGGACATGAGACACGCAAACATACACACAAACGCATACAGATACAAACAGAAAAAAGATAGACTCTCAACTCTCTCTCTCTCTCTCTCTCTCTCTCTCTCTCTCTCTCTCTCTCTCTCTCTCTCTCTCTCTCTCTCTCTCTCTCCTGACGGTGTGTCAGGGATGTAACCATGACAACTGGGTTAGAGAAGCGAGCACTCCTTCTAAGGAGGTGGATGGGAACATCTTCCAAGATATTCAGGGATTACCCACGTAAGGATGTGTTAGAATGTGACCATAACAACTTCAAGACACTTGACTAGCATCTACCCAGGGTAGACTAGCATCTACCCAGGGTAGACTAGCATCTACCCAGGGTAGATGCTAGATCTGAGAGTATTTGCCACCTAAGTGGCTAGTTTATTGTGCACCTCATATCCATCCTGTGGATGGTAGTACAAAAGGGTTTACAGGAGTACATATTGATATATATGTACTCCTGTATTTTTTGGAAGATCGAAATAAAAGAAACAAAAGACCAAAATAAAGCGAAAGACGAAAAAAAAAAAAACTTAAAAAAAAAAAAAAAACTTAATAAAAAGAGACTGAACGAAAAACCGAAAAACCGAAAAGAGAGGCCACAATAAAAACGAAAAACCAAAAAGAGAGGCCACAATAAAAACGAAAGACCAAAATAAAAAAAAAAGACCAAAATAAAAATAGCGAAAGACCGAACAAAAAAAAATCAGTGAAAGTGGGTCTAAGAAACGGAAAAAAATAAACAGTATTAGGAACCAGAAGAGACCAGTAATTAGGTCTCAGACCTCGACCCGCCTCCCCTCATACCCTCCCCAGGGACTTAGGTCCAAGGAAAGGGTCTGGAAGACCATCCTGGGTCCTCGAGAACTAACTGAATAAGACCATCTCAAGATTGAGAAGGATAAAAGGAGGGTAGCAGAGGGTAGTAGAGGGTAGTAGAGGGTAGTAGAGGGTAGCAGAGGATAGTAGAGGGTAGTAGAGGGTAGTAGAGGGTAGTAGAGGGTAGTAGAGGGTAGTAGAGGGTAGTAGAGGGTAGCAGAGGGTAGTAGAGGGTAGTAGAGGGTAGTAGAGGGTAGTAGAGGGTAGTAGAGGGTAGTAGAGGGTAGTAGAGGGTAGAGAGGGTAGAGAGGGTAGAGAGGGTAGTAGAGGGTAGTAGAGGGTAGAGAGGTAGAGAGGGTAGAGGGTAGAAGGGTAGCAGAGGTAGAGAGGGTAGTAGAGGGTAGCCAGAGGATAGCAGAGGGTAGCAGAGGGTAGTGAGAGGGGTGCAGAGGGTAGAGAGGGTAAGTAGAGGGTAGAGAGGTAGTAGTAGAGGGTCAGAGGGTAGTAGAGGGTAGAGAGGGTAGAGAGGGTAGTACGAGGGTGAGGTAGAGGGTAGAGAGGGTAGTAGAGGGTAGAGAGGGTAGTAGAGGGTAGTAGAGGGTAGAGAGGTAAGAGGGTAGTAGAGGGTAGTAGAGGGTAGCAGAGGGTAGTAGAGGGTAGGTAGAGGGTAGTAGAGGGTAGAGAGGGTAGAGAGGGTAGAGAGGGTAGTAGAGGGTAGTAGAGGGTAGCAGGGGTAGAGAGGTAGAGAGGGTAGCAGAGGGTAGCAGAGGGTAGAGAGGGTAGGAGGAAGGGTAGCAGAGGGTAGTAGAGGGTAGCAGAGGGTAGTAGAGGGTAGCAGAGGGTAGTAGAGGGTAGCAGAGGGTAGTAGAGGGTAGTAGAGGGTAGCAGAGGGTAGCAGAGGGTAGTAGAGGGTAGCAGAGGGTAGCAGAGGGTAGCAGAGGGTAGTACGGAGGGTGTGGGTAAGGGGTAGCCAAGGCAGTTTAAAAAGATAAGATGTTGAAACAGAGTCCAGGTTTCGGCGTCTGATGTTGTGTCACAGAGGTGGTAGTCTTTGAGCCCTCTGTGTGTGTCACCAGAGGTGTACTCTGAGTGGTAGCAAGAGGGTACTTCTGGCCCCTGTGTCGGTCTACCAGAGGTGGTATCTTGCTGGCCCTCTGTGTCGTGCTACCAGAGGTGGTATCTTTCTGACTCATGTGTGTCTACCAGAGGGTATCTTTCTGGCTCTCTGTGTTGTGTCTACCAGAGGTGGTATCTTTCTGGCCCTCTGTGTCGTGTCTACCAGAGGTGGTATCTTTCTGACTCTCTGTGTCGTGTCTACCAGAGGTGGTATCTTTCTGGCCCTCTGTATCGTGTCTACCAGAGGTGGTATCTTTCTGGCCCTCTGTATCGTGTCTACCAGAGGTGGTATCTTTCTGACTCTGTATCGTGTCTACCAGAGGTGGTATCTTTCTGACTCTGTATCGTGTCTACCAGAGGTGGTATCTTTCTGGCCCTCTGTATCGTGTCTACCAGAGGTGGTATCTTTCTGCCTCTGTTCGTGTCTACCAGAGGTGGTATCTTTCTGGCTCTGTTCGTGTCTACCAGAGGTGGTATCTTTCTGGCCTCTGTCGTGTCTACCAGAGGTGGTATCTTTCTGGCCCTCTGTATCGTGTCTACCAGAGGTGGTATCCCTCATCACGGTGGCTTTAATAATGGATACTGGGATGGCCAGTTGAAGGTCTCTACTTCCGACCTTTCACAAGCAGAGGAGCTGATTCCTTAGTGGGAAAAGCATAGTGTTTAAGACACATGTACAACAGTTGAAACGTTCCTCCTACATATTAGTCTTCTTCAGTCAA
>WNWK01003449.1:102500-135000 GCA_009830355.1 Cherax destructor | reverse complement strand
TCAGTGTTCAGGAATCCAAGTGTCAGTGTTCAGGAATCCAAGTGTCAGTGTTCAGGAATCCAAGTATCAGTGTTCAGGAATCCAAGTGTCAGTGTTCAGGAATCCAAGTATCAGTGTTCAGGAATCCATTTCAGACTCAGATTCAGATTTGTATTTCTTTGCAACTTTACAATGTGACTGACATGTTGTAGGAGTCCTGTTTACAAAGGTAGTTTACAGTGTGTCATTACAATAATGATTTGCAGTGCAAAGAGTCACTATCATGCCTAGGCCACTATCATGCCTAGGCCACTATCATGCCTAGGTATTACGTCAGGAAAGGAAAGCATGGGAGAGATTGTTGATTTTTTTTGTTAAATCTGAATGCCCCACAGATTATACAACTGACATAATCAGTAATCCCATAAAATTAGATAAACAGAAAATATCCACACTTGTGCTACACCTGGACCAGATTCATGGAATTTCTTACAAAACACTTAAAAATGCCACTAAGACGAGCACTCAGTATTCTCTGGTGAAAGAGCTTAGGTCTGGGCGCCATCCCAGACGCCTTAATGAGCGTAAACATTACTTAGTATGAAGAATGTCACAGATCACTAGACAAAAGTTAGACACCAGCAGCACTGACATCATGCGTCAGGAAGATCATGCTTGACACAACTGCTAAACCATCATGACAGAATTACAGAGGCGTTGAAAGGAAATAAAAACACAGGTGTGGTATACACTGACTTCACAAAGGCATCTGACAAATTCAACCATGGGGTGACTGCACACAACATTAAAGCCACAGGAATAACTGGAAAGTAGACATATATATATATATATATATATATATATATATATATATATATATATATATATATATATATATATATATATATATATATATATATATATATATATATATTCACTTTTCTGACAAATTGAACACAAAAAATAATAGCAAACTCAGAAAAATCCATAATTAGGCAAGTAAAAAGCTCATTTCCCCAAGGGACGGTCCTGGTGCCTCTACTGTTTCTCATCCTCACAGCGAACGTAGATAAAAACATTCGCCATAGTTTTGTATCATCATTTCCAGATAAGAGCCAAACAAGCCAGTAAAGAATAACAGGACGTCCGGTGGTGACAACTTCCAACTAATTATTTAAAAATAAAAACTGAACTCACAAGGGACACTGTGTACAAAACTCGAGAGAATCGTCATGCAGAGAGGAAACATATGAAGGACCTGGGAGTAATTATGTCAGCTGGCCTTTCGTTCGTAGAACACAATAAGGCAAATGGCACGACAGCCAGGAAAATGATGGGATCGATAATGAGAACATTGAAAACAAGGGAAAATAGTGCCAATAATGACACCGTTCAAGTCCCTTGTGCTCCCTAGTTCAAAGTATTGCTGTGTTGACATCTGTGTTGAGGGCAGCAGAAATATCAGAGCTGGGACAGATACATAAATCATTTACGGCCATCATAGAGCCAATACAATATTTCAATTTGTGATAAATGGTTTTGAAAACCGACAAGTTAAAGAATTGAGACACTTATGCAAAATATGGGTATCTTTATTGAAGAAACGTTTCGCCACACAGTGGCTTCATCAGTCCAATACAAAGTAGAAACAGGTAAGGAGAGGAGGAGTTTGAGGTAATCAGTCCCTGAGCCTGGAATCGATTTGTTCAGTCCATCACTCTTGTAGGAAGTGCAGCATAGGACCGGAGAAGTGACTTATATACTGCAGTCAGGTGAGTGGAAGCAGCAGGAGGCGGGGTCACAGTGGGACCATCCACTGACGAAGACAATGTGTGGCGAAACGTTCATTAAAGATTCCCATATATTGCATAAGTGTCTCAATCATCAACATTTTAATTACTGGGAACTTCTCTATCAATCTACACACTGCCATAACAACATACTGGAGCGAGACATGGGAGAATGTGCAAAATAAACCCGGTGAAAAGCAGGGGCGCCGTGAGCACAATGTGAGATCACTGTATCAACATCCGTGGCCCCCAGACGATGATATTAAAAAATGATAATAATAACAATAAACAATAATAAAAGTGAGATATTATATTTTCATGGAAAGCGCTAAAACCGCTGGGACAGCACACGGGGAATGAGCAGTGATCAGGTTTGATCTAAGTCGAGAGATGGCTCTGACTCCTTTGATCAAGAGCTATTCACCAGCCTCAAGATAGATCCCTTTTCCCCGTCAATGAAAATATCTGCTGTAACTCTGGCTTCAGGAAAATAGTCCCTGAAGTCTCTATAATTATACAAATAATTTGGCTTCAGAAAAACATCCATGAAGTCCCTATGATTAGAATCTGGCTTCAGGAAGTAATATCTGAAGTCTCTTTGATTATATATAATCTGTATTCAGGAAAATATTAGTTAGTTTCTATAATCTGTATTTAGAAAAATATCTGAAAGCTGAGTCACTATAATTAATGAGCTTTAAAGAGAATTTCTCTTTTTTCCTCCTTTTATGTGTGCCTCTTCGGATCCCCTTGCCCTCTTTTCTTTTTATACCCCCCTTTTTCCTGAGTCCCAGAGGTCCAAAGAGATGGTGGTCAGATGTCCGTCTCTCTCTCTCTCTCTCTCTCTCTCTCTCTCTCTCTCTCTCTCTCTCTCTCTCTCTCTCTCTCTCTCTCTCTCTCTCTCTCTCTCTCTGTAGAAGAAAACAGGAGTGAGAGGTTCTGTTGGTTGAACAGAGTGGAACGGGAGATGGAGGGAAGAGTTGTGTTCACTGGGAAAGCTGATAGAGCTTCCCTCTCGTTTAGAGCAGTTCGAAGGAACTTCCTTCTCTCTTTGGAGCATGTTAAGAGACCGTCTGTCTGTCTGTCTGTCTCTCTCTCTCGGAACAGGCCGAGAGAACCCCCAGCCTCTAGGCAGGTCGAGGGAGTGTCTACTGCTATTTTTGCTTAACTCATCACTCCTAGGTAAGGCACAGGAGAGTAGTTAGTGTAGAATAGTAAGTAGTCAGAATAGTCAGAATAGTCAGCAGATAGTCTCGGTGTAGACTACCAAGACCTCTGCTACAGTATCTTTCACACGTACTCTCTCTCTCTACTGGAGCAGGTCGAGGGAGAGCCTCTTTCTCCTGGAGCAGGTCGAGAGAGCGCCCCCTTTCTCCTGGAGCAGGTCGAGAGAGCGCCCCCTTTCTCCTGGAGCAGGTCGAGAGAGCGCCCCCTTTCTCCTGGAGCAGGTCGAGAGAGCGCCCCCTTTCTCCTGGAGCAGGTCGAGAGAGCGCCCCTCTCACACAGAGCAGGTCACAGTGGGCCCTAACCAGGTGCGCGCTGGTTGCCCAACACACAGGCACATCTGGGCCGTGAGCCATATGCCTATCCTTTTGTCACAATTTCCTATTTTCTCCCATTCCTGTCCTCTCCTGCCGGGGGTTTCCAGCCCTGCGGTACTGGCACCTCCGTCAGCGCCAGCTACAGGAGTCACAAGTCGCGTCGGACGCCGTCAGGAGGCGGAAAATTAAGGCTAAAATAGTACTGAACTTCCGACGGCAAGATCCGAACGCCCCGTTGATGGTGGGAGACCCGCGCGGCAGCGGCCAGTTTTTCTTTCTTAATAGTCGAGAGGGGGAAGGCAGGGGAAAGGGACGATGAAGGGTAGGGGGAAAGAGGGGGGTTTAGAGGGGGAAAGGGTAGGTTTGGAACGGCAAACATATTATGCTACCCCCCACTCCCCAATTCTCCACCTTAGAGAGTACACGTGCATATATATATTCTCGTTGGGACGATTGAGAAAAAAAATTGGAAGAAATGGGAAAGAGTTTTGACTAATCTACGTTTCCTAAAAAAAAACAGAGAGGGAGAGAGAAGAGCTTCCTGCGGCACCTACATTCTCACATATACTCGAAAAACTATTGAAAAATTTGGAATATGAAGACACAGTAATGTAACTGGAACAGTACACAAATAACCCACATACAGAAGAAACTCTATAACGACGTTTCGCTCCGACTTACACCATTTAACTAATTACACGACTAGTTAATGACCCAAATCGGACCGAAACGTCGTCCCAAGTTTCATTCTCTTGTGTACGTTATTTGTGGATTAAAAAAACATTTAAGGATCTGGGAAAGAATTTTGACTGATTTTGCATTAAAAAAACGATTTCGTGGTTTCTACACACACAAATGTGCTCGTAAAACCCATTAAAAAACCCAAATGAATAGCTGGGAATTTCAATAGACTTCAGTACAAAATACAAACCTATATTTCAAACTGCTGTTCAAAAACACCATTGTCAATTAGTCATGTTGTCTAACTTTTTTTTGGATTATATTAGGTCATTTGTACATATGTTACTATCAATAACAAACTGTGGCTAGCCGGGGGATCGAACCCGTGTTGTTTTATGATAATAAGTATGATAATTGCTTACGAATCATACAATAATCTGAAGCTGAACGGCATTTTAGGGAAAGTCCTGAAGAAACAGCTCTTATACCTGTATGTATACTCGCATATACATAAGATAAATCACTTCAACACGTCATTATACACTTCTCTTAACCCCCCTCCTCCTCTTCCCCACACTTCCCCTCCATGAGCTTCCCCCCAATTTATTTTGAAAAAAACCCGGGCAGTTATGGGAGGAAAACGTTCATACGCCCTTCCAGATTTACCTTTTGCATACCATTAAAAAAAATTGAGCAATTACTAGAGGTCGGACCTCAGCTCCTGTCGAAGAGGATTGCTAATGAGGTGAGGAGCGGCCCCCTATCCCCCTTCCCCCAGGACCACTAACCGCTGGACCATTAGACCCTGGGGTCTCAGACCCTGGGCCCCCAACACCCACAGTAAAAACAACTCTATGATTTATACAATGTACCTTTTGTAGGGATTTCCTGGGTAGGGGCGGTGCTGGCTAGGTGCTGGCTAGGACCGGCGGTGCTGGCTAGGACCGGCGGTGCTGGCTAGGACCGGCGGTGCTGGCTAGGACCCAGCAAGAATTTTCGGTACTTTTTCTTTCCCCTTTTCTTTCATTGGGTTGTGGTTTGACTAGGTGGTTTGACTAGGTGGTTTGACTAGGTGGTTTGACTAGGTGGTTTGACTAGGTGGTTTGACTAGGTGGTTTGACTAGGTGGTTTGACTAGGTGGTTTGACTAGGTGGTTTGACTAGGTGGTTTGACTAGGTGGTTTGACTAGGTGGTTTGACTAGGTGGTTTGACTAGGTGGTTTGACTAGGTGGTTTGACTAGGTGGTTTGACTAGGTGGTTTGACTAGGTGGTTTGACTAGGTGGTTTGACTAGGTGGTTTGACTAGGTGGTTTGACTAGGTGGTTTGACTAGGTGGTTTGACTAGGTGGTTTGACTAGGTGGTTTGACTAGGTGGTTTGACTAGGTGGTTTGACTAGGTGGTTTGACTAGGTGGTTTGACTAGGTGGTTTGACTAGGTGGTTTGACTAGGTGGTTTGACTAGGTGGTTTGACTAGGTGGTTTGACTAGGTGGTTTGACTAGGTGGTTTGACTAGGTGGTTTGGTAGTGGTGGTGTGGTAGTGGTGCTGGTGGTGCTGGTGGTGCTGGTGGTGCTGGTGGTGATGGTGGTGATGGTGGTGATGGTGGTGATGGTGGTGATGGTGGTGATGGTGGTGCTGGTGGTGTGGTAGTGGTGATGGTGCTGGTGGTAGTGGTGATGGTGCTGGTGGTTCTGGTGGTGCGGTTGGTGCTGGTGGTGTGGTAGTAGTGATGGTGGTGCTGGTGGTGTGGTAGTGGTGATGGTGCTGGTGGTTCTGGTGGTGTGGTAGTGGTGGTGGTGATAGTGGTGCTGGTGGTGATGGTGGTGCTGGTGGTGCTGGTGTGTTGGAGGAAGAACCCCAATGGAAATAAGTCACTTTGTCTGACTTTTTCTGAGGTTATCCTGGGTAATTTACACTATGAATGATAATAATACTTATGCCTAAATAACCTTACTTACGTACTTACTTATATGGCTGGGTTAGTGGTGGCGGTGGAGGTGGCTTTGAAAAGGGGGAGGGAAGGGGGAGAAAGGGTTTTTACAGGGTTGGGAGTTGGGGAGAGTTGACGGAGATGATGGCGAACGTGTTGGAGAAATTGGTGTCGGTAAGTTATGGGAAGAAAAACTTAAGAGGAATATGTGTTGGAGGAAGAGATGTTGGAGGAAGAGATGTTGGAGGAAGGTGTGTTGGAGGAAGAGATGTTGGAGGAAGAGATGTTGGAGGAAGAGATGTTGGAGGAAGAGATGTTGGAGGAAGGTGTGTTGGAGGAAGATGTGTTGGAGGAAGATATGCCTATAGGTGTTGAACACGCCGTGTTCAACACCTCGTGTTCAACACCCCGTGTTTAACACCCCGTGTTTAACACCCCGTGTTCAACACCCCGTGTTCAACACCCCGTGTTCAACACCCCGTGTACAACACCCCGTGTTCAACACCCCGTGTTCAACACCCCGTGTGTTTAACACCCCGTGTTCAACACCCCGTGTTCAACACCCCGTGTTCAACACGGGGTGAAGAGAATTGTTGAGAACGGGGGCTACACTCTGAGAATACAACATACAGCCAATTTTGTGAACTAAATTAGAAGAAATAGATCTAGCCTGATCTATTTGTGTCCCAGTTACGAGAAATAGAAAAAAAATACGAGAAATTAAAAGGAAAAACTAGAAATAGAAAAAAATATAGGAAATGGAAAAAGAAATACGGGAAAAAAAAAAATACGGGAAAAAGAAAAAAATACGGGAAAAAAAAAAAAATACGGGAAAAAGAAAAAAATACGGGAAAAAGAAAAAAAATACGGGAAAAAGAAAAAAAATACGGGAAAAAGAAAAAAATACTCTTACTTACAGCTTTAAAGCAATCCAATACTTAAATTTACAGATTTTAAGGGTTTCCGTATTCTTCCTTCAGGTATCTAGACATTTCTTTTCTCGCTCTCTAATTACGCTTGTAATAAACATAAATTTTCACCGTAATTACCTCACAGGTGTCATTATTCGTTCACACTTGCTTTATATGATGATTATCTCTGTTTATTCACTCATTACTGCTTCTGTTTTTCCCCTACCTCCCCCTTTTTTTATCTCTCTTTTCCTTTATTTTCCTCCCTCTCTCCCCTTCACATCTCAGTACTAACACCTAGAAGGAAATCCCCATTATTATTCCCTCACACCTGTGTTGTGTGTGTGTGTGTATGTGTGTTGTGTGTGTGTGTGTATATGTTGTGTGTGTTGTGTGTGTGTGTGTGTGTGTGTGTGTGTGTAACCACTACTACTATTACTATTACTACCACCATCGCTACTATTACACTACCATCGCTACTATTACAACTACATCCCCCCACAAGACGGCGCTGACGCACACAGCATCACTACGCTACATATACGCAATCATATTTACGCACGATGCTCCCTCATCCCCCAAGTGTCTCTCCCATTGTTACAATACGCTTTATACGCCACCATGAACCTCCTACGCTCTTACCTACGCATGCGTGAATGTCTCCTTTTATACGCTTCCATGCGCATATTTTAGCGTATATAGTGCGTTGATGACTGATGACTTCACACCGCCTTTATCTGTGTTATTATTATTGTTATTATTATTGTTATTATTATTATTGTTATTATTATTATTGTTATGATTATTATTGCTATTATTATTATTATTATTGTTATTATTATTATTATTATTATTATTATTATTATTATTAATATGATTGTTATTACTATTGTTATTATTATTATAATTGTCACTATTATTATTATTATATTTTTTATTACTATTATTATTGTTATTATTATTGTTATTATTATTATTATTATTATTATTATTATTATTATTGTTATTATTATTATTATTATTATTATTATTATTGTTATTATTGTTATTATTATTATTATTAATATGATTGTTATTACTATTGTTATTATTATTATAATTGTTACTATTATTATTATTATATTTTTATTACTATTATTATTGTTATTATTATTGTTCTTCTTATTATTATCATCGTTATAAAATAATAATAATAATAATAATAATAATAATAATATTAATAATATTTTCGTCTTTTCTGTTTCTCTTAATCACTTTCTTACCCTCCTCCCTCCCTCCCTCCCTCCCTCCTCCTCCCCTCCCTCCCCCTCCCTCCCTCCCCCTCCCCTAACCCTCCCTCCTCCCTAACCCTCCCTCTCCTCCCTAACCCCTCCTCTCTCCTCCCCTAACCCCTCCTCTCTCCTCCCTAACCCCTCTCCCCTCTCCTCCCCTAACCCCTCCTCTCTCCTCCCTAACCCCTCCCTCTCCTCCCCTAACCCCTCCTCTCTCCTCCCCTAACCCCTCCTCTCTCCTCCCCTAACCCTCTCCCCTCTCCTCCCCTAACCCCTCCTCTCTCCTCCCTAACCCCTCCTCCTCTCCTAACCCCCTCCTCTCTCCTCCCCTAACCCTCCTCTCCTCCCTAACCCCCTCCTCCCATATCCCCCTACCCAGGCATCTCAAAAGAACATAAACAAGATATAAAATAACAGAATAGTCGGCCCGCAAGTGATGATCGCTACGTCTGGGCCCCGGAAGGGGGCCCCATCCTAAAACTAAGGGGGGCTTCCTTCCCTGATGGACCCAGTCTCAAAGCTATGGGACCCCTTGTCTTAAGGGGAAGGGTTTACCATTAAGGAACTATGGTTTTACGCTAAGGGGCTACCTGCTCTTAATTATAAGGGCGGCCCCTTATGTTGAGAGTGAAAGACTAGTTTTAAGACTAAGGGAGAGTTTTAAAGACTCTCTCTCTCTCTCTCTCTCTCTCTCTCTCTCTCTCTCTCTCTCTCTCTCTCTCTCTCTCTCTCTCTCTCTCTCTCTCTCTCTCTCTCTCTCTCTCTTTCTTCCGTAGACGCGTTTATCAGTATTATTCTTTGTTTACCTTCGTCTGTGTGTGAATTGCACACACACGCACACACTCACACACTCACACACATACACACACACACACACACTCACACACTCACATACTCACACACATACACACACACACACACTCACACACTCACACACATAACACACACACACACGCACACACTCACACACTCACACACATACACACACACACACACACCTACACACTCACATACTCACACACATACACACACACACACACACACACACTCACACACTCACATACTCACACACATACACACACACACACTCACACACTCACACACATACACACACACACACACACACACACACACACACACACAACATTACTCAAACACTCACGCATTTTTAATTACCGTTCTGTGATTACTTATTCGTAATTAACCCTTTGTCATTACCGAGTTATTGTTGTACCAGCAGAGTCTGCTGCTGTACCATCATAGTTCTGCTGCTGTACCATCATAGTTCTGCTGCTGTGCCAACAGAGTCTGCTGCTGTACCATCATAGTTCTGCTGCTGTGCCAACAGAGTCTGCTGCTGTACCAGCAGAGTCTGTTGCTGTACCAGCAGAGTCTGCTGCTGTACCAGCAGAGTCTGCTGCTGTACCAACAGAGTCTGTTGCTGTACCAACAGAGTCTGTCACTTAACACACACACACACACACACACACACACACACACACTCACCAACCCCCGTTTTCTACGACCTCGTCCCCTCCCTCTTCACACCCCAAACTAATGTAATAAAAAACAACTGGATTTTATGACCCGTAGGGAAACATCGCGCCTTTGTGGCTCCGTCTTGTTCCCCTTGTTTCGCCCCTTAACCCTTATCCCCCCTACCCTTTTACGCGAAAATTGATGTCTTGGAATAAATTAAAAAAATAATTGCCTCTTGTTTTCGGGGGTTAAATAATCGAAAAAAATAATCGTGACGGCCGGAACGAATAGGCCTATGATTGATAATTATTTTTAATGATTATTTTTACAGATTAATTATACGGATTACTTATTAGCGATTTTTAAATTGTTTTCTTAGCGATTATTTTCAGCTATTATTGTACCGATTATTTTAATCGATTATCTTTAGCGATAATTTGTACCGATTATTTTAAGCGATTATTTTTTAGCCATTATCTCCACTTTCCAATTTGCCAGAACAATGCGATAATTTAGATATTTGTTCTCTAAGTTGTTATTCAGTTCTTCGTACAAATGTTCTTGTGGGACTGAAGAACATTGTAGAACCACCGTGGTTTCTTGAACCTAAATCTGCTGTTGCTGTTGTTCTTTTAAAAACGTAAAACCCCGGGTTTAAAGACTGGTTTAACGCGGTATAGTCAAATGTGGCGTGATGTTGTCGTAGAGTTTTAAGGTTGTGTGATAGTAGCAATCTCTCTTCTCTCTCTCTCTCTCTCTCTCTCTCTCTCTCTCTCTCTCTCTCTCTGTTCCCTCACACACCTTCCCCTCAATCTCCCCTCTGTCAGTAGTTTCGCCGATTCAAGTGAATTGTAAAGCTGAGGTAGAGAGGAGAGAGACAGAGGGAGAGAGACAGAGGGAGAGAGACAGAGGGAGAGAGACAGAGGGAGAGACGGAGACAGAGGGAGAGACAGAGACAGTGGGAGAGACAGAGACAGAGACAGAGGGAGAGACAGAGACAGAGGGAGAGACAGAGGCAGAGACAGAGACAGAGACAGAGACAGGAAAAGACAGAGACAGGGAGAGACAGAGACAGAGAGAGAGGCATATACAGGGAGAAACGTCTTGATTAGAGGATTAATAATAATAATAATAATAATAATAATAATAATAATAATAAAATGCTCTAAACTCGTATGGGTTAAGCAAATTGTTATTACACTGATCCAAAATCTTACCCCCCCCCTTAAAAAACCGTGGTGCGAGGACCTACGGTGGTGTGGGCGCCTCACCTAATTTAATTGTACTCCGTGTAAGGTGTACCAGCCTCCACCAGCAGTATATAACGTGTTGTAAACACGAACAACACTGGAACTACCAATGTTATTATTATTATCATCATCATCATTATTTCACTAATTATTATTATTATTATTATTATTATTATTATTATTATTATTATTATTATTATTATTATTATTATTATTATTATTATTATTATTATTATTATTATTATTATTATTATTATGTGCACGAAAAATATATTTATTGCTTTCTTGAGAATTTTTTTTGATATGACAGTGTTGCCAGATCTTTGTACGTGATAGTGTTGCCAGATCTTCGTACGTGACAGTGTTGCCAGATTTTCGTACGTGACAGTGTTGCCAACACAGGATGAAGGGGGGATACAGTGTTGCCAACATAAGATGGTGAGATGCAGTGTTGCCAACATAAGATGGTGAGATGCAGTGTTGCCAACATAAGATGGTGAGATGCAGTGTTACCAACATAAGATGGTGAGATGCAGTGTTGCCAACATAAGATGGTGAGATGCAGTGTTGCCATCATAAAATGAAGAAGCAGTATTACCAACAAAAGATGAACGTGACAGTATTGCCAAGTACTAAGTGAGGGGAGAGAAGGGAGGGGAGAAAGAGATTAGGTGGAGGGGAGGGGAGGAAAGGTTAGAGGGGAAAGAAGGCAGAGGGGAGGAGAGGGGAGGGGAGAGAGTAGGGAAGGGAAGTGTGTGTCAAGGGGATGGGGAATGGGAGAGAAAATAAGGAAGGGGGATGGAAGAAAGAAATGAAGATGATAGGAAGGAATTTAGTACAATTTTCAATGATTATATGAGATTATTTAGTCTCTTCTGGCTCTCTCTTCTTCCCTCCCTTCCTCTTCTTCCATCTCGCTCCTTTCCCAACCCTTGGAAGAGAAAGTGTACTCACTGAGTTGTGTTTTCGTGGGTTGAGACATACCTCCTGGCCCCGCCTCCTAGATCACCATGATCATCATCACAAACTTCTGGCTTCTTGTGTCGTACCATATCTACTCTTGAAGCTGTGTATTAAGTTTTCTTCCACATCTCTCTCATCCAAGTCATTCCACTTTACACGCGTTCTAAGGCTAAAGAAATACTTCCTAACATCACTATGGTTCATCTGTGTCCTCAGTTTCCACCTGTGTCACCTTGATCCTCTTCCTCTTAATTCAGCCTCTCCCTACCTGACCTATCAGTTCCTCTTAAGATTTTGTACGTCGTAATCATGTCTCCCCTTGAACTTCTTCTAATATATCATTCCTCTCACTTGTGGTACTAGTCTAGTTGCAAATTTTTGGACCTTTTACAGTTTCTTTAGGTGCCTGACCAGGTGTGAGCTCCATGCTGGGGCCGGGTACTCAGTCATCGGCCTAATATACGTCGTGTATAAGGTTGTGGATAATTTTTTGTTGATGTTCCTGAAGGCTTCTTTAGAGTCAGCTAATGTTGCATACGCTGCTGCCTTTATGCATTTTATGTGCAATTGTGGCGATATGCTTGGCGTTATGTTTACCCGCAGATCCTTCTCACTCTAATATTTGCAGGTTCTCTCCTTCCTTGCTGTACTCTGTGTCCGGTCTGCTCTTTCCCCTCTCCAAAACGCATGTTTTTGTATTTCTTTGGGTAAAACTCGAAAAACCACTTAACCACATATACAGTCTCTTGAGATGTGTGTTTGTATATATATATATATATATATATATATATATATATATATATATATATATATATATATATATATATATATATGTGTGTGTGTGTGTGTGTGTGTGTGTGTGTGTGTGTGTGTGTGTGTGTGTGTGTGTGTGTGTGTGTCTGTGTGTGTGTGTGTGTGTGTGTGTGTGTGCGTGTGTATGTGTGTGTGTATGTGTGTGTGTATGTGTGTGTGTGTGTATGTGTGTGTGTGTGTATGTGTGTGTGTATGTGTGTGTGTGTGTAAATGAGTATGTGTATGACTGCATAAAGAACCACTAAAAGCAACTTAAAACAAATTAAAACAAACTGACACAAAATAAAACACATAAACCAGAGTCTGCTTTTTTTACCCTAGCAGTTAATTAGGCGGCTGGAGCCGGTTTTAACGTCATCCGGCCTGTCCGGTTAATTAATTAAGCTCCTTCTTAATTATCCGGCTCTGGATGAGGCCCCCAGGGGTGAAAGATCCCCGGGGGTGTAAACTACACCTGGGGTGTTGGAATCTCCTCCACACCCCAGTTATCCGAACAGTCCGGATAAGTGAGAGTTCGAATCCACTGCTTAAGTGGTCCAGTGTAGAGACACTTAGAACCACTGCTTAAGTTAACCCCCCTTCCCTCAATTCCCCCTTCTTCCAATTCCCCTACCTCAAAATGCCAAATACTCATCTTATTAATAATTCCCCCAGTCCCGTCAGCATACAATTCCCCCAGTCCCATCAGCATTCAATTCCCACAGCCCCATCAGCATATAATTCCCCCAGTCCCATCAACATACAATTCCCCAGTCCCATCAGCATACAATTCCCCCAGTCCCATCAGCATACAATTACCCCAGTCCCATCAGCATACATTTCCCCTAGTCCCATCAGCATACAATTCCCCCAGTCCCATCATCATACAATTCCCCCCAGTCCCATAAGCATACAATTCTCCCAGTCTCATCAGCATACAATTCTCCCAGTCCCATCAGCATACAATTCCCCCCAGTCCCATCAGCATACAATTCCCCCAGTCCCATCAGCATACAATTCCCCCCAGTCAATTTTCCTTTCAGACCCATGTAGAAAATGCCGCTATCTGGGGAATTTGGGGGAATTAAAAACGCTCTTGAAGGCTCCAATATCTAATCCCGCTAATGATATGAGCGAAGATTTTTTTCCTAATGACTTCATCCTAATTAGTGTGTTGCCTCGACTAATTAAGAGGCTGGTCTTGTGTACAGGTAACTTGCTCCTCATTAACTGGGAGAGAGAGATAGAGATAGAGAGAGAGAGAGGGGGGAGGAAACGTACATAGTTTCAAGATGAGGCACGATAAGGCTCTTGGAGTAGGGAGAGAGAGTGAATCTAGTAGCGACTACAGACGAGGCGGGGCCAGGAGCTGTGGCTCGACACCTGCAACCACATATGGGTGAATACACACAAAAACACACACACACACACACACACACACACACATTATTAGCATTCAGAAACCAAAGCCAGGAGTCATTCAGAACACATTCTACAATATACATCAGTACCATCCTGGAGTACGCAGCACCAGTGTGGAACCCACAGTTGGTCAAGCATACCAAGAAGCTTGGAAACCTACAAAGGTTCGCAGCAAGACTAGTCCTGGAGACGCTAAAGGATCCAAACCTGATGACATTAGAGGACAGAAGGATCAGGGGAGACATGATTCCGACGTTCAAGATACTGAGAGGAATTGAGAGTGGACTGTTTGAAAGGCGAAAGATGTGTACATGAGATGACAGACTTCAGCAGTGTCAGTCTGAGCTGTCAGACTTCAGTAGTGTCACCCCTAGATGGCAGACTTCAGCAGTGTCAGTCAAAGCTGTCAGACTTCAGTAGTGTCAGTCAAAGCTGTCAGACTTCAGTAGTGTCACCCCTAGATGGCAGACTTCAGTAGTGTCAGTCAGAGCTGTCAGACTTCAGTAGTGTCAGTCTGAGCTTTCAGACTTCAGTAGTGTCAGTCTGAGCTGTCAGACTTCAGTAGGACGTTGAGGATATGGTCAAGTATTCCATTAAAGATTCAGCTACGACAGCTTCAAGGTTCACCTGCTAGCAGAACTGTAGTTACTATCACCTGACAGTTACTATCTTGCAGCAGAACTGTAGTTGCTATCACCTGACAGTTACTATCTTCTAGCAGAACTGTAGTTACTATCACCTGACAGTTACTATCTTCTAGCAGAACTGTAGTTACTATCACCTGACAGTTACTATCTTGCAGCAGAACTGTAGTTACTATCACCTGACAGTTACTATCTTCTAGCAGAACTGTAGTTACTATCACCTGACAGTTACTATCTTCTAGCAGAACTGTAGTTACTATCACCTGACAGTTACAGTCATCTGACTGGCGTAGAAAAACTCAAAACATACACACAAACATACACACACATAAGTGCACACATACGTGGGTGGGTTGTGGGTGGGCTGAGGGTAGGCTGAGGGTGGAAGGGAAGGGGTGGAAAGGGGTCTGGTGGGTCGCTGGTGGTTTGAATGGGATTGAATTCTCTATTCAAGACGAATAGAAGCGGTTCACACGGTCTAACCTTGGGAACACCCTTCTGTGTGGTGTGTGGGAGTGGGTAGCAGGGTGTGGGTAGCAGGGTGTGGGGTATCAGGGAGTGGGTAGCAGGGTGTGAGGTAGCAGGGTGTGGGGTAGCAGGGAGTGGGGTAGCAGGGGGCAGGTGAGGTAGCAGGGTGTGGGGTAGCAGGGAGTGGGGTAGCAGGGAGTGGGTAGCAGGGTGTGAGGTAGCAGGGTGTGGGGTAGCAGGGAGTGGGGTAGCAGGGAGTGGGTAGCAGGGTGTGAGGTAGCAGGGTGTGGGATAGCAGGGAGTGGGTAGCAGGGTATGGTTAGCAGGGAGTGGGTAACACGGAGTGGGTAGCAGGGTGTGGTTAGCAGGGAGTGGGTAGCAGGGTGTGGGTAGGAGAGTGTAGAGGAGTAAGTGGGATTAAGAGAGGAGAGAGAGAGAGAGAGAGAGAGAGAGAGAGAGAGAGAGAGAGAGAGAGAGAGAGAGAGAGAGAGAGAGAGAGAGAGAGAGAGATAGAGCAGCATTCTGCCGGAACCCCCTCTCACCCCACTAACCCTTTTCTCTCCCTAACTCCTTGTTCTTCCCTCCCCCTTCTTCCCCCTCCTCCCCCTTACCATCCTCCCACTCCTCTTCCTCACCCACAAGTCTGAGTGTACATTCCAACATGAAATGTACACTCAGACTACTATCTCCACCACCACCATTACTACTACCACTACTACTACCATTACCATATTACCACCACCACCACTACTACCACCACTACCACCACCACGACCACTACGACCACCACTAGCACCACCACCACAACCACCACCACCACCATCACCACCACTACCACCATCACCACCACTACCACCACCATCACCACCACTATCATCACCAATTTTTTTTGTTTCGTTTTGATCAGTGTTTTAGTATTTAATATATATATATATATATATATATATATATATATATATATATATATATAAATTGATGTGTGTGTGTGCTTGTGTAAGTCGTGGCTAATGGGTTTGGTAAGGGAAGAAATAGGGGAAGGGGGGTAAAGGGTAAGGGTAAAGGGTAGGGGGTAAGGGTTAAGGGAAACTATGGCATTTTGCACTTATTTTCAACCCCTTTAAAAGCTCTTGAAATCAACAAACATTTTTCCTACATTTAAAAGAGACACAATGCAAGAGGGAGGGGGAGGGGAGAGGGGGGAGGGAGGGGGAGAGGGAGGGGAGGGAGGAGAGTGAGGGTAAGGGGAGGTAAGGGGTGGTAGGTCTGCCCTAAGGGTTTCTATCCATTAGTGAATTTGCATTGTATTCTCAGCCTTCTTTAAGAGATAGGGGTAGGGCACAGGGGGCAGCAAAGGGGAAAGCAGGGGGAGGGTAAAGGGGGGTTCCAATGGGGGCGCCTCCCCCTGCTCCCGGGGGGGCCATTTACTTAAAGAATACATTTCGTTTCCCCCCCCCCCCTGACTGTTTTAGAAATTTTGGTCTGGTGACGAATTTCATATGATTTATTTACAGTGAATTTTATATTTAAAAAAAAAATTAATTTTTCTATGCTACAGTATTCGTAGTCTTCATTGTCTCCGAATGTGCCTTACGAAATATGCAAATTTATGTAATGTATAGACCTACGTGAAGTATCAAAGAAAGAGCTGGGGAATGGAACCGTGGTCCTGGTATGCAGTAGGCCTTGTTTATTCTTCAATTAATGCCACAGTTCAATATATGCGATCCAGGAAACGTGTCTCCATAAGCAGTTTCATACCTAGGACTGAAGCTGCTTATGGCACCTACAATTTTAATATCAGTTTTATCAGCGCCACCATGACTCCCTACCCCCTGTCTTCAGTACTGGCTGGTCTCCACCAGGGGTGTTGTAAAAAGCAGCAGCCTCAGCATCCTCAGCAGCTCAGCATCCCCAGCATCCTCAGCATCCTCAGCATCCCCAGCATCCCCAGCAGCCCCAGCAGCCTCAGCAGCCTCAGCAGCCTCAGCATCCTTAAACAAGCACATGATCTAGAGAGAATTCGGGGCAATGCCCAGTTTTGGATTGTTTGTATATGTGGTGTTAAGAGTATGTCTGACGTCTACGTAGTGGCCAGGCTTGACGTGTGTTGTTGCAGTGATAGTAGTAGTAGTAGTAGTAGTAGTAGTAGTAGTAGTAGCAACAGCAGCAGCAGCAGTAACAGCAACAAGAACATCAGCAGCACTAGCAGTGGTCATTCTTGTAGACAGTTCTGACAGTCACTAGAGCTGAATGCTCTTAACAGAGTCGGAATTTCCTCTGTACCAGGATGTCATAAAGTGCCATGTGAGGCTCACAGGAAATAGCTGCTTTAAAGCATCCACATCTTGTCTCCTCCTTATTAACATCTCAAGATGTAGTGTTAAGTAGATTCCTCTTTTATCTTTTTTTTATATATACTTGCAAGAAAACTTTCCAGTTTATCTTTGATTCAATAACAACTTCAGTTTCACTTTCCTCAACCTCTTTTCTTAACTTCTCTTTAAATAAGCAAATTTGTTAAATGTTTTAGCCTTCTGTAAATCAATTTCAGATCACTTTTATTCGATCTAATTCCTCTATAGAGAATTTATGATGTTTGGACAGCCTGTATAGAACCCAGAAGAAAGTCGTATTGATAGTTCTCTTCACGACTCCCAGGCAACACACACGGGTCGTCCAAATCCATTGTTATCAACACAGTAGAAAACAGGGACCTTTGCCTCCATTAACCTTCTTATACACTTCCAGATTTATGATCGCTTGTGGCCGCTCCTCCATGATCGCCAGATTATTAACACGGGTCTCCTTCTTTATCAGAATTAATTCCAGCGGGTTTAGTTAAACCGGTTCTTTCACAGTGTTCTTTGAAACAGTTGAGGACTACCTCAAGGAGGTTGTCTGAGACTCGCGAGAACCAGTCAACGTATTCCCGTTATCATGGCTTAAGCACCTCTGGGATTACTTCACTTACATATCCAGAAACATCTTTGTCCTCGAGAGTCTTCTTTGATCGTCGTCTTGAGTCGATGATCAGTACCTCAGGCATAAGGGGGAATGAGAGTGAATGTTGCAACAAGGAGAAGGCTGGAGGCAGTGGAGATGTCGTGTCTGAGGGCAATGTGTGGTGTGAATATAATGCAGAGAATTCGTAGTTTGGAAATTAGGAGGAGGTGTGGGATTATCAAAACTACTATCCAGAGAGTTGTGGAGGGGTTGTTCAGGTGGTTCGGACATGTAGAGAGGATTGAACAAAATAGAATGACTTCAATAGTGCATAAATCTGTAATGGAGGGAAGGGGTAAAGGAGGTTTTGTGTGCGAGGGGCTTGGACTTCCAGCAAGCGTGCGTGAGCGAATGGAGACAAATGGTTTTTAGGACTTGACGTGCTGTTGGAGTGTGACCAAGGTAACATTTATGAAGGGATTCAGGGAAACCGGCAGACCGGACTTGAGTCCTGGAGATGGGAGGTACAGTGTCTGCACTCTGAAGGAGGGGTGTTAATGTTGCAGTTTTGTAGCTGTAGTGTAAACACGCCTCTGGCAAGACAGTGATGGAGTGAATGATGATGAAAGTTTTTCTTTTTCGGGCCACCCTGCCTTGGTGGGAAACACCCGATGTGTTAATAATATATATACAGTGGTACCTCGAGTTACGAACTTAATTCGTTCCAGTCGGATATTCAAGTACCGATACCGAAGGAATTTGTTCCCATAAGAAATAATGAAAATTAAATTAATCCATTTCAGACCAACAAAAATACACTTACAAAAGCACCTACAAAATACACTTACAAAAGCACCTACAAAAATATACTTTCAAAAGCACCTACAAAAATACACTTACAAAAGCACCTACAAAAATACACTTACAAAAGCACCTACAAAAATACACTTACAAAAGCACCTACAAAAATATACTTACAAAAGCCCCTACAAAAATACACTTACAAAAGCACCTACAAAAATACACTTACAAAATTGTTCGAGCTGAGAGCTGCTCGTAAGTAGAGGTACTACTGTATATATATACAGTATGTTTTATCTATAATTTCTGTAAATGTTTTTTGTGATGGCTACTGGGCTAATTCTTTTTTTTAGGGGGGAAAAGGGGGGAGGGGAGTAATTTTTCCCTCATAGGTGGGGATTCCTAATGCTTTTGACATTTAATTAATTTGGGGCCATTTTTCCCCGCCTAAGACGATTTTTTCCCCACGTCATGGTGGATAAAGACGGTTTTTTTCTCCCCCTCCCCGCGAATTTCCAACACAAAATGTCAATTAGAATATTTTTTAACCTGTTTACATAATGCAAGAAACAAAAAAAGAGAGAGATAATCTTTGTGGTGTATTGAGGCTCAAATTTTTGCTTTTTGTGACAAAATTTTTTTGTATTTTTTTCTTTGTTTTATAATTGAATAATGATAATTCGAACAGTGGTGTGTTTGTTTTTTTGTTTAGGAAGAGATTATGATTTTTGGGGGATGATTTTTTTTTTGGGGGGCGGGCGATTTTTTAGGGGGTTAAGCTCTTGTTCCTGTCCAATTCTTTCCATTATTATTATTATTATGATTATTATTAGTATTGCTATTATTATTATTATTATTATTATTATTATTATTGATATTATTATTATTATTATTATTATTATTATTATTATTATTATTATTATTATTATTATTATTATTATTATTATTATTATTATTGCTATTATTGCTATTATTATTTATATTGTTATAACTATTTCTACTATTATTATAATTATTATTAATATTGTTATCATTGCTATTTTATTATTATTATTATTATTACTAGTATTATTATTATTACTATTATTATTAGTATAGATGGGCTAAAACCCAAGATTCAAATGAGGGGAAACGAGAAGTTTTAATGGTGACACTGTAGTGTCAGAGGTCGCCACCTGTGATTGGGACGGTCTTCTCCAAGGTGACCTTGAGAACCACGAGGACGCCTTCACTAAACACGTCCTTAATCTCTACCACAAGTGTCTCCCTCACCGGCAGTATGTGACGAAGCCTTCAGATCAGCCTTGGTTCGGCTTCCGTTGTGGAGAGGCTGCTGCTGCTAAGTACAAGGCTTGGAGAAGCTACAAGAGTCATCCCAATATCCTTAACAGGAACCTGTACAGGCGAACCTGTTGGCAACTGGAGGAAGTACGAAGCTGGGCCATCTCTAGGTGGAAGGCTGACAAGAAAACTGGCCCGGGGTAGCGTGGGCTCCAAAACCTGGTGGTCCTTGGTCAAGGACCATCAAGGTGGTCCTTGATGAAATTATTCCACTAAACAGACCTCTTTGCTGTCAAGATGCAAGTTCCTGATGCAACAAAGGAACCTCCTATGCTAGACGCAAGAACTGTCTCAAGGTTATTATAGGTGGCAATGAGACAGGATTAAGTATATCTCCTTAAGTCCCCGGACCAAGAGAAGGTTGTGGCCCAGAAAAAGGGAGTCCAAGATTACTGAGTAGATGTACAGACCAGCTAGCAGCATCCCTAACTCACATCTGTCATCTCTCGTCTACTGCAACTTTCTTAAGACCATCGCTTCATTTGAGATTATTCATTCCTAGAATGACTCGTGTCTGGAACATGTTCGTACAACATAATAACACCGATGAAATAAAGTCACTTGACCAAATAAAATCACTGGCCCACAGCTGGCCCATAGCTGGCCCACAGCTGGCCCACAGCTGGCTCACAGCTGGCCCACAGCTGGCTCCAACTTCATCCTTTTCCCTATTTAAATGTTTCATAACAATACAAAGGCTTTCAAATGAGCTGATGTAAGTAACAATTCTTAGCTTGTAAATAAAGTTAGCAACCTTAACTTGTAAAAACTTTTCTTGCAAATTGAAAAGTATATCTGACAGTAATACTTTTCCACTTTCCCTTCCTCTTCTCTCCCCCGTACCCCTCCCACCTTCCTTTCCCTCACATCTCCTCCCTTCCCTCCCTCTCCTCCCTGCTAATAAAAAGAGGTCTGCCACTCCAGGGAGAGATAGAGGTGAACATGTGTAGAGACGACCAGTAGTAACTGTCTGGCCAGAACCTAATTCCTTGAAATACTGCTATACTCCCTCTCTCCCTCCCTCCCTCCCTCTCTCCCTCCCTCCCTCCCTCCTTCCTTCTAAGACGCTTCCTCCCTCCCTCCCCTCCCTCCTTCCAAGATGCTTTCTCCCTCCCTTCCTCCTTCCCTCCCTACCACCTTCCATCCAAGATGCTTCCTTCCTCCTTCCAAGGCGCCTCCTCCCTCCTTCCAAGACACTTACTCCCTCCCTCTCCCACTCTCCCTTTCCTACTTCTCCCCCTCCCTCAATCCCTCTTCCACCTCCCTAACTCTTCCTCCTCTCCCTGCCGCCTTTCCTTCTAGTTCTCCCTCCCTTCCACATTTCCTCTTCTCCTTCCCTCTTCGTCTCTCCTCTTCCACTTTTCCCTTCCTCGTCTTTCACACCCACTCTTTTTTTCCTCTCCCTCCGTCCTCTTCCATATTCTTTCCCTACCCTTCTCCCTTCCATGTCTCCTCTCTATGCCTTCCTTCACGTCCCTCTCCTAGTTAATCCTTCCTCCCTTTCTTCCAGCTCTCATCTACCCCTCCCTCTCCCACTTCAAGGAGTCTGCAACACTTCTAAGATGTTTTGTGTTGCACTTGTCTTCCAGTGCAACATTGTGTTGCACTTGTCTTCCAGTGCAACATTGTGTTGCACTTGTCTTCCAGTGCAACATTGCTTGAGTAATTTTCACGTATTCGTGTTTTGTGTATGCGTTTTTAATGTCTGCCTGACTGTGTATGTGTGTGTGTATGTGTGTGTGTGTATGTGTGTGTGTATGTGTGTGTGTATGTGTGTGTGAGTGTGTGTGCATGCATCTGCGTGCCTGTGTGTGTTTATGTATGATTGTATGTTTGTATGAGTAAATGAATTTGCGCGTGATTGTATATGACTGTGTTTATGTATGTGATTGTATGTTTGGATTGTAATACCAGTGGAATACAATAAGGACCTGTAAATGATTTAGACACGTGTGTAACACCTGCGGTATCTTTATTTTATAGACGTTTCGCCCACCAGAGCCTTTATCAATACAATACAGAGTCATAAACAGTAGACTGAGGATGAAGAGGTAATCAGTCCCTCAGCCCAGGAGCTGGTGTTCAATACCTTAGCCTTGAGGGAATCTGAAGCACAGGCAGGAAGATGGACGCTTATATACTGGTGTCAGAGGAGAAACAACAGTTGGAGACACTGCTACAGATGGGCGAGGACCCGCCATTAAAAAGTAAGTTACATCCCAAGAGTTAGACCTCAACCTGCTTGCTAACCTCTTGAACATAACCAACTTCCACTAGTGGGTCCCGCCCCACCTGTGACAACGCCTCCAACTGCGGCACCTAGTCTGACTCTAGTTACTAGAGTCTAGTATATAAACATCCGGGACTGAGCACTTATTGTATTGGTAAAGGCTCTGTTGAGCGAAACGTCTACAAAATGAAGACACCCCAAGTGTTACACACGTGTCTGATTCAGCTACGTAATATACAGTAGATTCCTAGGGGTCCGAGGCCCCTGCTTTGAAACCCTCTCTTCTTCTTCTTCTTCTCTCTCTTCTCTCTCTCTCTCTCTCTCTCTCTCTCTCTCTCTGTCATTTAAATTACCACATGACTTAGTGGTCTCTTTTTAAAAGGATTCAGACCCCCTAATAACATGCTAAACGGCCTAAGTAGAGTGTTTGATCCTACTTGGTGTGTGTGTGATCCTAAAGCCGCTCTCACACTCTATACAACACAAGTGTATAATCCAGGTAGAGTCGAGGGGTGAGAGAGAGAGAGAGAGAGAGAGAGAAGAAGAGAGAGAAGAAGAAGAGAGAATGAGGGAGGGGGCAGCAGCAACATGTGGATATATCCATTTTTTTAAGAGAAGGGGACGAACTGGGTGGAGCAGTGTAAATGTCGAGCAACATCCCACTCCCACTCTCCCTTTCCCCCACTCCACCTACTCCCCATTTCCCTCTCGTAGCCTCTTCTTTATTCCCCATCTCTCTCTCTCTCTCTCTCTCTCTCTCTCTCTCTCTCTCTCTCTCTCTCTCTCTCTCTCCTAAAATTTCAAAGCTTAGCCTATTTTGTACTCACCTAATTGTGGATGCAGGGGTCGAGACTCAGCTCCTGGCCCCGCCTCTTCACTCATCGCTACTGGGTCCTCTCTCTCCCTGCTCCATGAGCTTTATCATACCTTGTCTTAAAGCTATGTATGGTTCCTGCCTCCATTACATCACTTGCTAGACTATTCTACTTCCTGACTACTCTATGGCTGAAGAAATACTTCCTAACATCCCTTTGACTCATAGGAGTCTTCAACTTCCAATTGTGACCCCTTGTTTCTGTGTCCCCTCTCTGGAACATCCTGTCTCTTTCCACCTTGTCTATTCCTCGCAGTATTTTGTATGTCGTTATCATGTCTCCCCTAACCCTCCTGTCCTCCAGTGTTGTTAGGCCGATTTCCCTTAACCTTTCTTCGTAGGACATTCCCCTTAGCTCTGGAACTAACCTTGTCGCAAACCTTTGCACTTTCTCTAATTTCTTTACGTGCTTGATCAGGTGTGGGTTCCAAACTGGTGCTGCATACTCTAGTATGGGCCTGACGTACACGGTGTACAGTATCTTGAACGATTCCTTACTAAGGTATCGGAACGCTATTCTTAGGTTTGCCAGTCGCCCGTATGCTGCAGCAGTTATCTGGTTGATGTGTTCTTCCGGAGACGTGCTCGGTGTCATACTCACCCCAAGATCTTTCTCCTTGAGCGAGGTTTGCAGTCTTTGGCCACCTAGCCTATACTCTGTCTTCGGTCTTCTTTGCCCGTCCACGATCTTCATGACTTTGCATTTGGCGGAGTTAAATTCGAGAAGCCAGTTGCTGGACCAGGTGTCCAGCCTGTCCAGGTCTCTTTGAAGTCCTGCTTGATCCTCATCTGATTTAATTCTCCTCATTAATTTCACATCATCTGCGAACAGGGACACTTCTGAGTCTATCCCTTCCGTCAGGTCATTCACATATACCAAAATAGCACTGGTCCTAGGACTGACCCCTGTAACCTCTCCTCGTAGGACATACCCCTTAGCTCCGGGACTAGTCTTGTTGCAAACCTTTGCACTTTCTCTAGTTTCCTTACATGCTTGGCTAGGTGAGGGTTCCAAACTGGCGCTGCATACTCCAGTATGGGCCTAACGTACACAGTGTACAGGGTCCTGAATGACTCCTTATTAAGATGTCGGAATGCTGTTCTTAGGTTAGCTAGGCGTGTGTGTGTGTGTGTGTGTGTGTGTGTGTGTGTGTGTGCTCCACGTATGCTGCTATATACATATAACACTCTATGCACTACACTTGTGTATACCTGAATAAACTAACTAACTTCCCATGTTAGTGTATTTGTGTGACAGCGCCTGCGTACTCGCTCGCTGTGTGTGACACCAGCCTGTGGTTCCTCCCTTAGTTTATCTCCCTTACTATGAGTTAAGTGCTCTATGTATGATACTCAGCTCTCTAGAGCAGGGATTATATACCCTCAGCTGTCAGTATTGCAGGGCCACATCTCTCATGCAAACCACAAAAAGAATTTTGTACATTACGTCCGGTTCTTCTCAGTTGCTGCTTCACGAAGTTTCCTCTCAATTTGGCATACTCCTGGTTCCTTGCTTCTCCTTCCTTTCTTTTTCACTGTACTCACTGTATTCACTGACACACCTATCCTTATCTCTTATCTCCCTGTCATGGGTCCCCTTATTCGTCTTAAACACCACGACGTGCTGTGTGGTGACACCGTTAGGCCTAGTTCCCAACCGCTTCCCTGGTCCCGTCTTACCTCCTACACTTATACACTTGTACCCGGCACTATACACTTGTACCCGGCACTATACACTTGTACCCGGCACTATACACTTGGCACTATTATCTATGTTTTTCTCTTCTGTGATCACTTATATTTCCCTTTTGCGGGGTTTAAATGATTATATGCACTTTAAGATTTGCACACGCCTATTTACTGCGCTCTATTCCCTCTGGAACCGTCAGAAAAAAAACCCAAATTAACGGAGCCCAAACGCGCGTGACTTCTTCACCCGTGTGTGCAGGAATTAGTGTGAGGGAGACGCTCTGTTTCTCTTCTTTCTCTTGTTAATCTCTCATCTAGGGAATTATAGCCTCCACACACACATACACACAGGTATATATACACATACACACATACCGAACACAGGTATATACACCCAAGAGGCCTTTCAATGTATATACACTGAGAGCTTCAATTTTAGGGATTTAAGTATTCTAGAGTGATGGTGAAGAGGCTATGTGCAGCCTTATAACCCATCCAGTCGTCGGTAGGTGATTGAAAGTTCAATTAAGCAACCAACTGCATGTTTGGTGAGTTAGGTTGCATTGTTGCTGGCTGTTCTTAGAGGTTGTGTAGGTGTACCGGTGCTACTGAACCAAGAGCTGTTACTTGGTTGCTACTGAACCAAGAGCTGTCACCTGGCTGTCAGCTTTCACACTGATAACCTACTAACAGCCTCTCATCTACTCACAACTTATACCCACAACATATACACTAATAGCCCCCTAATCTACTCTCCCCACAACCTTCCTATAACCCCACCCACACCCCCCAACAACCCCACACCCCGAAACAACCCCACACCCCACCGCTACTCCTCTACTAAAATCCAAAGTCACTTTTGTGGTGTAAGGAGATATTCATTAATATTTTGAGGCTGATTTTTTGGACATCTGTAAAGTTAGTCAGCAAAATCTTGTCCAGGGGACGTGACCCGGTGTTTGGTGGTGGTGGTGGTGGTGGTGGTGGGGGTGGTGGTGGTGGTGGTGGTGTTGGTAGTGGTGGTGGTGGTGGTGGTACTGGTACCAGCAGCGTAGTGGTGCTAGCAAACACATGTTCCACACTCATATCGGCACCAGTACTTAACATTCTGAAGAACGCGTAGGCCTACGGAGGCCTAGACTAATCATATCCAACTCGTGCATTGAATCAACCTATCAATGCATCCACCCACAATCAGCCACACAACCTAGAAATTTGCTTCTCAAGTCGAGAAAATAACAATATCGGAACTGTATAAAAAAGGACCCAAGAAATTCCCCAGCGGTACGCCGCCGCTGTCGAGGGAATGACTGCCTCCTCACTCCGTCCCTCCAATCTGATATCCAATCTTTCATTACCTAATTGTTCATCCTCATTACCCTCCTCTATCCTATGTTCACTTTTAATTTTCTTCCTTTACGTCCCCTCCCAGATTCATCCACCAGCCTCCGCAACTTCTCTTCGGAATCTCCCAAAAGCTCATCCTTCAGGAACCACGCGAGCGCAATGGAGGTGAATGGTATAAAACACCGAAACACAAACACGAAAAAACAAACACGAAACACAGATAATCAGTACACAAGAGAAACTTATGACGACGTTTCGGTCCGACTACAAGTCACAAGCCTTTTTTTTTTGTTCTTTAATAGTCGCAAATGTGGCATAATAAGGCTTCATTTCGCCCACACAGTGGGCTTTATAAAGTCACAAACGGATCTGTTTGTGACTTGATAAAGCCCACTATGGGGGCGAAACGTTGTCGATAAAGAATCGCATTATACGGCATTTGTGCCTATTTTTCCATAGGTGAGTTCAGTTATGTAGCGTGTCTGGACGTAGGATCGAGTCTACACTACTCCGACTTATTTTCATAAGTTTTATTCATTGCTTCAGAGTTAACCTCAGCAATCCTATGAATAAAGAGAAGGGTTTAACCAGGAGCTCGAACCGCGGTCCGTAAATTGACAGTTCGACGCTGTACCGTCTCGGCTACCCTGGATTCTAGTATTACACTCCGTCAGAGGCACCAGCTGTAACCCAGCTGAACTCCCTCCCTAGGCCCAGGAGCTTTAGCAGTAGATCTAATCTTACCCCTCTCTAGGCCACATTTTCTATGGGCTCAAATTAAGTTGTAATTCTATTATAATAGGCTAGTATAGGCCTAGACGAGTGGACGAAATGGATTAAACTAATGGCTGGTTAGTGGGGTTGAAAGACTATCTACTACACGAAGGTCATTAAAACTGCTCTTTAATTCCAGACATGATTACTTTAAACCTTAAACCATCAATTAAAGCGAATTGTCAGTATACATACGCTGAAAGAAGTATACTTCTCGTTGTATTTATCCTGTGAGCATGTATACGAGAGGGACCTGCCTAGCATGGGCCAAAAGTGTGAATAAATAGTTCAGAGAATCGACTGGTTGATAAATTAGGTACAAGTGCAACAGCTGATGACTGATCACATCGACTCAAGACTGTGGGACTGATTACCTCGAACGCCTTCTGATTTTCACCATTCTTCTTTGTATAGGACTGATGAAACCCCTCCATGGGCCAGGAGGCCTACCGATCGATGGACTGAACTCAAACTCCAGGCTGAGGGACTGATTACCTCAAACTCCCTTCGTCTTCCACCTTTATTCTCTGCATCGGACTGAAGAAGCCACTGCCTGGCGAAACGTTTCCTCAGTAAAGATCCCCGAAAGTTACGCAAATATTTCATTCTTCAATTTGTGGGTTTTCAAAACCACTTACATCACGCCTACCGTAGGAATTCTGGTTGTTTTTATGTTCCTAAATAATTATCTAAGTATCCAAAGACTCCTGACACCCGAGGTTCGATACCAATTTGTTTATGGGATTAGGTAAAGTTGTATTAGTCATTCAGCGCGGGGAGGGCAGGTGACTCGACCCCCACGTACGCTTGCGAGACGGTCACACTACTGAAGGAAGTGGTTACTGTGAGAGGGGCAAACACACATTCTATTTCAACTGTAAACCAGCAAACAACAAACTAAATGAGGTGTTGTAAACAGTAATGAAAAGCAGACAAGTACACCTTTTACTTGGGCAACGTTTCGCTCTGTGTAGACATTTATTAAAGGTCGAAACAAAACTATGCAATCTCTCTCTCTGGAAATATCAACCCTCTTCAGACTTTGCAGTGAATGAATGACTGGCGCCACAGAGTGGATAGGTTCAACAGGAAATCGACTGAAGAGCGCGACCTTTCCTGCACCCATATTGCCGGGCACACAATGGCAAAAATGATCGACGGGGCAAATATTGTCATCTGTTGTGATACAATAATCTTGAAAATTACACCCATGACTGACAGCAGTGACGACCCTGATGTGTTGTTCTCTCTCTCTCTCTCTCCTGGGCCCTGGTGTGTTGTTCTCTCTCTCTCCTGAACTCTGGTGTGTTGCTGTTCTCTCTCTCTCTCTCTCTCTCTCTCTCTCTCTCTCTCTCTCTCTCTCTCTCTCTCTCTCTCTCTCTCTCTCTCTCCTGGGCCCTGGTATGTTGTTCTCTCTCTCTCTCCTGGACCCTGGTGTGTTGCTGTTCTCTCTCTCTCTCTCCTGGGCCCTGGTGTGTTGCTGTTCTCTCTCTCTCTCTCTCTCTCTCTCTCTCTCCTGGACCCTGGTGTGTTGCTGTTCTCACTCTCTCTCTCTCCTGGACCCTGGTGTGTTGCTGTTCTCTCGCTCTCTCCTGGACCCTTGTATGTTGCTGTTCTCTCGCTCTCTCACTCTCTCTCTCCTGGGCTCTTGTGTGTTGCTGTTTTCTCTCTCTCTCTCTCTCTCTCTCTCTCTCTCTCTCTCTCTCTCTCTCTCCCCTGTGTGGAAATCCTATAACTTAACCTTGTAGGGGAGAGCTTTGATGACGCTCTATCCAGAGCTCTACCCAGAGCTTTATTGAGAGCTAAACATCGTCCGTATTTGCTCGGTGTAGAGCTTTACCAAGTCTCGATAGAGCGAAACGTAGCATTGATAAAAATCTCTCTTCGCAAACGCACCTTCTGAATCCCTTCCCCGCTATCCTTCCCTCACCCAGTCTTCCTGGGCACAGGTGCCCGGGGTATTCAGAATATTTACCCTGTGTTGGACAGTCAGGGTAGGTGAGAGAGAAGAAGATACTCTATCTGCTACCCTTATCCGAGACTTAGATAAGGGGAAAAAAGGTTCTCCAGATACAAAGCCGGCCTTTATATGTATGTTTTGGCGTTTCTAGGTATCCTTGTCACTAAGGAAGCCTCCTAAGTGACAGCCTCCCAGCTGAGGATGGCTTTCCGGATTTCTAGGTAGCTGAGTGGACTTCTAAGTAGGTCTAACAACAGCGTGTCGCTGATTGAATTGTGGAATTGTGTCTGAGGAATTGTGTCACGTGGATTACATCTACGTGGAGGGATTTTTATACTGAGGATAGAAGAAGCTAGTTCAATCCTCCTTCTAAACAGCTATTATGCTATTGCTTGTATTCTCTACCCATTGATCAATGGCTCAGTGTTGGCCTACTTCCAATCGCAGATGAGCTTAGTGGTTAAAAAAATCATTATTTCAGCTAATTTTTGTGTGTCTATTACAAATCTTGTATTTTGTGTAATCTCTCTCTCTCTCTCTCTCTCTCTCTCTCTCTCTCTCTCTCTCTCTCTCTCTCTCTCTCTCTCTCTCTCTCTCTCTCTCTCTCTCTCTCTCTCTCTCTCTCTCCCACTCTTCCTTCTCCTTTCCTCGTTCTTTCAGGAATTTTTCAAATGATTTTAATGTGACCATGGAAAGAGGTCATGTCTAACAGGTCAGTGAATACATAAATAGATAAGCGAGTTCGTAAACAGGTAAGTGAATACGCAAAGATATGAGTGATCTCTGAAGTGGCAGTGAAAATAACATGGGCAGGCTGAGGTATGACAGTACCGCGAGGTATACCATACTGGCACCTTCATTGTCTTCATGGTGTCCCACTACCGCAAGGCGCCGCCCTGGCACCTTTGCTGTTTCTCATCAGAGTTCCTCAAGGCAAAGTCTTGGTATCTTTGCTATTTCTCATCCCAGTTCTTTAAGGCACCGCCCTGGCACCTTTGCTGTGTCTCATCCCAGACAAAAGCCAAACACAGCTTCCCGTGATTAGGGACACGCTCTGATATGTATATATATGTGTGTATATATATATGTATATATATATATATATATATATATATATATATATATATATATATATATATATATATATATATATATATATATATATATATATATATATATATATATATATATATATATATATATATATATATATGTCGTGCCGATTAGGTAAAACTGGTCAATTAGCAAGAACTCATCTAAAATTTAGTCCTTTCCAAAATTTTCTCTTATACGTTTAAAGATATATTTTTTCATTTATGTTAATGTAAGAATTTATAATTTTGTACCAAGAGAAACTTTGAAAACCTACCTAACCTTATTACAACAAGCGCAATTTAATTTAGCCTAACCCAACTAAATATATTTTAGATACGTTAACATTAATTTAATAATAAACAAACACAATGAAATATATTTTTTCGTTATGTTCAGAATGATTTTGGCGAAATTATTGCATACACAAATTTTCACTTGTCTTATATGGCAAGGTGAGCGTTGCTATTTAAGCCAAAATCGCAAGTTTTACCTAATCGGCACGATATATATATATATATATATATATATATATATATATATATATATATATATATATATATATATATATATATATATATATATATATATATATATATATAAACATAGAACGCAAAAGTACAAGGCTGGCATGTAGCATTGAGTCAGATCTCACTATACAATGGAAGAAACAGGTTAAATATATAAGGATATTAATGTCAGACAACCTAACCTTCAGAGATGACAACAATGCTAAGGCAGCCGCCAAGGCCAGAACAAAATGACAGGGTGAATTACAATAATTCAAGAACAGAGATATCAGGCTAATGATGGCACCCTTCAGAGTCCTCGTTCTCTCTCTCGTTTTCAATTCTGTTCGTTGCTTGATTCAATGTTATTCAGACACAAACTTGTAAACAGAGACACCATATACTGTTTACATGTTAGTGCTGAAATTCAAAATACTACAATATTTTAAAAGAACTAGGAATGCGTTCTCTAGGAGAAGGATATTTCAGTTTATATACTGAAAACACTCGATAGCGAGGTTCTTACGTGGCCCTAACTCACTGAAGAGGGAGATATGGAAGAGTAGGACAGCAGACCCGGTTAAAAGCATGGGGCGCCACAAACACAAACAGCGAGCACTGTGTCAACATCCTTGCTCAACCTGCTGCGAACAGACATCACAAATAGACTGGTACATCAGTGGTACACAGTACCGACCAGATGAACACTTAGACACCTGCAACATCTGGGGGTCTTTATTTGTACACATTTCGCCCAACGTCTACAAAATTAAGAACACCTAGATGTTGCATGTGTGTCTAATTTGTCTTCAAAGTTAGACTTGTGTTGAAGTCTTGTAGACAGTCAGTAATCTGGTGGAAATTGATCTCCCAATTCAATGAAAAAGAGCAAAATTGGTGTGTGTGTACTCATGTATTTGTTTTCACCTATCTGTGGTTGCATGGGTCGATTCACAGCTCCTGTGTGTGTGAGTGTGTTTCAGTGAATGTATAGATTTATGTATGTATATATGTATGTATATCTATATATGTATGTATGTGTGTATTCTGTATATATATATATATATATATATATATATATATATATATATATATATATATATATATATATATATATATATACATACATACATACATACAAAACAAGCCGCTGGGGATGGGGAACTAGCTCAGGGATTATTACAGTGTTGCCAGTGCTTCACCAGAAGCTATGACGAAACAGTCAAAATGCACTGAAAAAACTTTTAGAGGTAAGTAGACGTGGCATGTGTCAGAGTCTATCTTGAGTGACACATATAAACCTCTCAAATATATATATATTAGTTCAGAGGCATCCACACCACCGTATGTCCTCGGATGACGGTAAAATACCTAGCTTGGCTGGGTGCGTCATTCTGTGTAGGATTGCGTGGTCCTGTGGGTTAGAGCGTCATGTGTTTTGGTCACCATGAGGCGGGACAAAGCAGCATGGGTTCGAGTCCTTGTCTAGTCGCAGTGTTGTTATTGATCAATACCACTCGTTCGTGCTTACAATAATATATATATATATATATATATATATATATATATATATATATATATATATATATATATATATATAATAGTTTTCTCCAAGTTATTTGTCTTATAAACATCACACAGTGGGGACTACCCATCGCAATGACAGCGCGAACCTTCTCCATTTCAGCACGATACACTGGCGTGGCAAGGTTTCAAGCCGACCGGTAGAGTCATTCTCTAGTTATCACCTGGAAACCTAACAAATTAGCAAATTTTAAAATAATGTTTGAAAATTGGGAAAATTGGACTAAAACAGCCA
>WNWK01003449.1:85000-97500 GCA_009830355.1 Cherax destructor | reverse complement strand
GTGCGCGAGTGAGTGTGTGTATGGGCGTACACGTGTGTGGGTAACCACTTTGATGTTTTGATTTTTTCTTGGAAGTCGTGTGTGTGTGTGTGTGTGTACTCACCTAGTTGTGGTTGCAGGGGTCGAGTCATAGCTCCTGGCCCCGCCTCTTCACTGGCCACTACTGGGTCACTCTCCCTGCGCCATGAGCTTTATCATACCTCTTCTTAAAGCTATGTATGGAACCTGCCTCCACTACATCGCTTCCCAAACTATTCCACTTCCCGACCACTCTGTGACTGAAGAAATACTTCCTAACATCCCTGTGATTCATCTGAGTCTTCAACTTCCAACTGTGTCCCCTTGTTGCTGTGTCCCATCTCTGGAACATTCTGTATCTGTCCACCTTGTCAATTCCTCTCAGTATTTTATATGTCGTTATCATGTCCCCCCTATCTCTCCTGTCTTCCAATGTCGTCAGGTCGATTTCCCTTAACCTCTCCTCGTAGGACATACCCCTTAGCTCCGGGACTAGTTTTGTTGCAAACCTTTGCACTTTCTCTAGTTTCTTAATGTGCTTGGCTAGGTGTGGGTTCCAAACTGGTGCTGCGTGTGTATATGTGTGTGTGTGTGTGTGTGTGTGTGTGTGTGTGTGTGACAATTCTTAAGATTTACTCTCATGTACAATGAAGTACATGGGAGTACGTAAAAGTACATGGGAGTCATGGAAGTACATGTGAGCACAAGGACAGATAGCAGAGGACTTAGTAGTCCTCATCGAGACTATCTGCTGAGAAGAACTATCTGCATCAGCAAATTAATGACTATCGCGTATTATCTAAGTATGTGTGTGTGTGTCAATGACAGTATAACAGAAGGCTCTCTCCCCACTCTCCACTCCCACCACTGTCAGCATAACAACAGAGACAGCAGAGATAGAAGTGAATGGTAGACGTGGGCTACAGCAACAATAACTACTACTACTACTACTACTACTACTACTACTAAAATAGTACTGTTACTATCTTAACTACTGATGTTACTCCACTGTCACTCACAGAACTGCGTGTACCAGTAGTTCTACTTGTAGTTACTACTAGTTCTACTATGACTATTGCAACCATCTACTTCCACCACTACTATTACTACTACTACTACTACTACAATTAACTATGTTGCTGACTGCTGACTTCAGATTGCTCCAGCTTAATATCTAGCTGAATCTCCTGTATTTACAGAGTGCTTGTCCAGCTGGTTCTTAGTGCTTGTTCAGCTGGTTGTCTAGCTGGTTATTAATGCTTGTCCAGCTGGTTCTTAATGCTCGTCCAGCTGGTTCATAGTGCTCATCCAGCTGGTTCCTAAACAAACTGTCAGCTCCAGCTGTTAGTTTGTTCCATTCTGCTGTAATTCTGTTTGGAAGAAAACCTTCACATACGTTAGTGTTGCATCTTCTGCCTCGGAGTTTTGTTCCATTGTCTTGAGTTATGGAGTCATTCAGCACTTGAAATATTTCTTCATATTTGAGTTTGTCAAAGTTATACAGCATCTTAAAGATTTGTATAAGATCTCCAGTGATGGTACCAGCTGGGTAGCTCTTCCCTGTACCCTCTCCAGTATATCTTCGTCTTCCATGTTACTAGTAGACCACACCTGGAGGACATAATCAAGACATGGTCTAACAGAAGCATTATAGACCCAGTACCGTGTCTGGTGCTCTGTGCTACAGCTCTACACCACCTACGAAAGCTAACATTGAGTTAGCTTTGTTGTTCACTGACAAGACACTGCTAGCTAGTGCTGAAGTCGTTGCTGGTGATCTCTCCAAGCATCCCTTGCTTATCTTATATCTCTTACTTTGCTGACAAATATTTTGTATTCATGTTAGAGATGGTTACACCCCAAATTACACTTGTCAACATTGGAATTCACCTTTCACGTACCTAAGGCGGTACTAACGCAGCAGTCATCTCATTAAACACCATTCGTGGCATTCCCAGACCTGGACACAGTGAACCTGTGTCCACACCGTGTGCAGGATGTGATAAACAATACATTGGAGAAACGTCATGGGGCTCAGACACCAAAATCTATGAGTACCATTTTGCGTAAATGACTCATGACACACTGAGCGAGTCATTCATCTGGAAGAGGAGTGGAACTATGCACACATTACGCTGTGGATAGATGCCAAACTTAATATTAAGTACACAAATAACCCTCACATAGGAGAGGGACGCTTATGACGGCCATTTACAAGTCACACTAACAGACGAAGGTGAGGGAGCCAGCATATATAGAAGGGGGATACGGACGGGACCAAGAGATGAAGGAAGTGGAGAAGTAGTGGTAAGAGGTAATGCTAGTAGTGGTAGTAGAAGGTAAGGGTGGCAAAACCACCACGACTGCCTACAGACTCCGGATCATCAGCACATCAGACACTAAGGGATCGAACTGGGGTGCCTTCAGTCTTGTAAAAGCCTTTGATACACATTATAACCCAAGGAAAACACCCGTCATGTAGCAACACTTCAAATGTGTTCAATAAGTTTTACTAGACTGGAGGTACCCTGGTTCTGCTCTACAGTCTCTTCCTCGACGATGATCACTGGACAGCTGCGTATCGCTGCTAGCAGCTTCAGCAGCACCTTTCACACCATTCTTTATTGCTCTTACCTCACTCTCCGTGAGCGAAACGTAGTTTCAGCAAAACCCTCTTCTGTATATTGCACCTTTATTCCCATATCCGTACACACAGTACCTGACCAGCCAGGCTGTGGTTCGTACGTCGGTTTGCGTGCGGCCAGCAGTAACAGCCTGGTTGACCAGGTCCTGATCCACTGAGAGGCCTAGTCATGGCCCGGACCACAGGGGCGTTGACCCCTGGAACACCCTCCAGGTATACTCCACGTATATTTCAGGTATAGTCCAGGTATAATCCAGGTATACTCCAGTTATACTCCAGGTATAAAGTGTACCTTTGCAGAGCCAACAAAACGCCCAGAAATTAGACATCTGAGTAAACATTGTTAAAAACACATTGTGTCAGTTTGCAGAGGTAACATTTGTGCAAATGTTAGGTCTATGTTTACAGGCCTACATTACTAAAATTAGAGGCCTAGTTAAGTCAGTGTTGTCTGTATGCCTTAAAATTATCTTAGTGATTCAATATGTGTCTTAGGAGAGAGAGAGAGAGAGAGAGAGAGAGAGAGAGAGAGAGAGAGAGAGAGAGAGAGAGAGAGAGGGGGGGACAAACACAAGAGTGTGTTGTGGTTGCTAGTGACGTGTGTGTGGGGATCTGTCTATGACAGGTCAGCAGGGGGTCCCCTTGGCTTCCCCCCTTTCCTCCCCCTCCCTCCCCCCTCTCCACATCCCCTATTTCCCCTCCACCCCCTTTCCCCTCATAACCCCTCATGTCTCTCACACTCTCACCCGGATGCTGTCTCCCACTTTACTGCAGACATCACTCTACTGTTTTTATTATCATTATCATCATCATCGTCATTATCATCATCATCATCATCATCATCATCATCATTATTATTATTATTATTATTATTATTATTATTATTATTATTATTATTATTATTATTATTATTATTATTATTATTATTATTATTATTATTATTATTATTATGTAGACTATGTCAGTGACAAACGTTTGAAACCGATCAGAAGATTCATTTTCTAGTCATCACTTGGAAACCAGATGTCCTGATACCACTACACTTTTATACTATTACTACTACTACTACTACTACCGCTACTACTATTATACTACCACCACTACCACTACTACTACCACCACCAACACCACCACCACCACCACCACTACAACTACTACTACTACTACTACTATTACTACTACCACAACTACCACTACTACTACTACTACTACTACTACTACTCTCGCAGATTACCAACTGACTCCTGTTACTATACACGTTCGTGTATTAGGACTGAAGAAGCCACTCGGGGCCAAACGTCTCCTATAATAAACGTTCTGAACGGTACTTAAGTTTCTTACACATGGTCTTTATAAAACTGTACATGCTAGTTGTGTCAGTACACCAACGGTGAAAGTTTTAAGCCAATCGGTTAAGGCATTGTTAAGGTATAGATGAGAACGTTGTAGGGAGAGCAACAAAAGAGAGGATACCTCCTTAATGTATCCCCTTCAGGTATATCTAGTTATGGTTATTTTTGTTGTCGATGCTACTGTTATTGATGCTGTTGTTACTTCTGTTACTGTTGTTATTATTGGTGTTGGTGGTGGTGGTGGTAGTGGTGGTGGTAGTGGTGGTGGTAGTGGTGGTGGTAGTAGTGGTGGTGGTAGTTGGAGGGGTGACACTCAGAAACTTGGACAAGTACACTCACCAGGTCCTCAGTGGTCTGGCCACCATCGCTCTCCTTCTCTCTCTTCCACTTCCCCTCTCACACTCTCCCCTCTCACACAGCCACTGTCCCATTATATATCACCACAGGGACCAAAAACAAAAATTATATATATATATATAAATATATACATATATATATATATATATATATATATATATATATATATATATATATATATATATATATATATATATATATATATATATATATATATATATATATTATATATATATATTTGATTTCAATTGGAGATCCTTCATTTCCACTGGATGTCCTTGATTTCCATTAAGGGTCGTTCAGTATCTACGATGACTGAATACCTGTGAAAAAAAACGAATGGAACGAACAAATTTGACCACCGTTTAAAAAATTACTCTCCTGACCACAAACATATTATACCTCCTGCCTTTTTTCCTCACTTAAAAATGTTCTATTCACGGGTACATGAAGATTATAACACAAACTACCAAGGGTACAAAGCACACAAACTAGGGGAACTAAAGATGGTATTTAAAATCATTCGAAACCCAGGTATTTTTTAGTGCCAGGAAGCAGGAAGAAATAACAAGAAATGAGAACAATATTCCATAACCTTGGTGCCTTGATGGACTAGGAGGTACAGTCAGTGGTATAGTCAGTGGCACAGTCAGTGGTATAGTCAGTGGCACAGTCAGTGGTACAGTCAGTAGAACAGTCAGTTGTACTTTGTGTGATTTTGGGTGAGATGAGTACAATAAAATTAATGATATAAAAAGAACACTGTCTGGTATAGTATTCATCTTTAGGTTGATGGCATCTCAGAACACCAGCAGCCTCTCCCAGGGTTGATGGCATCTCAGAACACCAGCAGCCTCTCCCAGGGTTGATGGCATCTCAGAACACCAGCAGCCTCTCCCAGGGTTGATGGCATCTCAGAACACCAGCAGCCTCTCCCAGGGTTGATGATATCTCAGAACACCAGCAGCCTCTCCCAGGGTTGATGATATCTCAGAACACCAGCAGCCTCTCCCAGGGTTGATGGCATCTCAGAACACCAGCAGCCTCTCCCAGGGTTGACCTTCAACCTTTGCTGTCTTTTCACCCAACATGGCTGAAATGAAGGTGATTACATCTAGGGTTAATGTACGCCTTGTTGACATATTAGTATGTTAGGTATATCACCTGAAGTAGTGGGTGACCCTTACCTGTGTTTTGGGCTTTGGTGCCCCTCACGGCGTTGATATGGTTAGCCCTATTTACCTGACATCGCCCCTGGGCACTGCAGTGGTTGCAGGAGGGTGTCCAGTAAGACAGGGACTTACTTGCTCATTGTAACTGGAGTTTGTGATGTTATAACGTCTAAGTGAGGTTGTTATCATGGCTTGAGATGTGTAGTGATGTGGATAATTCTATCGTCTTCTTGGCACACTTAGCCTGACTGTCGCTCCCTAATAGTCTGTAATTATTCACGGCAGGAAGAGGGTCTTCAGGCTTCCAGGAGGTTGTCAGTGCACGACTTGAGATTCGTAAGTACACGAATACGGCCACTAATATTTCCACGTTCAACACGGTGTGGCCTGGCCAGGGCTCTTGTTCACTGGCCGAAATCAAACTGCAATCCCCCTGTTGCAACCTCCGCCCTCCTTTTATGGTTGGTTATCCGCTGACGTGGTGTCTACAGGCGTTGTTGGTGACTCATTTGAATCAAAGGGAGCGGATTCCTTGGGTCTAAGGTGCTAGCTGTGGGGTATAAAGTCCCTAGGTATATCAGCAGTTTAGAAGCAAATTATTCTGGATTTTTCCCAGTCTTGGGAAATAGCAATTCCCTCAGACAAACACATGCTGATAAAATCTTACAGAAACTCTCTTAAGAGTGTAAATTCTTTTGGACGACTGTGAATATTAGGTGTTGATCTTATCTGTTCTGGATCTGCAAACCCATTAGAAAGTGTTTTGATTTTGCAGGGTCAGAAACACGTGTTAAGACAAATGGGCGTTTCTGGTATGCTGCAGTTTAAAACTGCTGAGTGCAGGTTGCTTGATTGTAAGACTTGTGAGTTTACGTCATCTCTGCTAGTGTATAAAAACAATAGATCATGACCCTCTCCCGCTCTCCAGTGTGGGAAAGTAGAGAGAGGGGTCTTAGCCCCCTTGAGAGGGATTGCCGCCCTTTGAGAGGGGAGTCATCGCCCCCTTGGTTGGAGAAAATTTCTCCAGAAGTACAGTGGTATAAACAGTGGTACAGTCAGTGGTACAGTCAGTGATATTAATACCAAGAATCAACACTACTTTTTTCTTTCTTTTTTTGCAAAATACAGTGACTTAACTTATCCACACACACACACACACACACACACACACACACACACACACACACACACACACACACACATACACACACACACACACACACACACACACACACACACACACACACACACACACACACACTTCAAGAACTCCAATAAAAACTAATAACAAAATGGTCCAATAAATGCCAGTGTAAGTCTTTAGAAAAGATGGAGGGAGGGACGTAGTGAAGGAGGGAGGGAGGGACGTAGTGAAGGAGGGAGGGAGGGTAGTAGTGAAGGAGGGAGGGAGGGACGTAGTGAAGGAGGGAGGGAGGGTAGTAGTGAAGGAGGGAGGGAGGGTAGTAGTGAAGGAGGGAGGGAGGGTAGTAGTGAAGGAGGGAGGGAGGGTAGTAGTGAAGGAGGGAGGGAGGGTAGTAGTGAAGGAGGGAGGGAGGGACGTAGTGAAGGAGGGAGGGAGGGTAGTAGTGAAGGAGGGAGGGAGGGTAGTAGTGAAGGAGGGAGGGAGGGTAGTAGTGAAGGAGGGAGGGAGGGACGTAGGGAAGGAGGGAGGGAGGGACGTAGTGAAGGAGGGAGGGAGGGTAGTAGTGAAGGAGGGAGGGAGGGTAGTAGTGAAGGAGGGAGGGAGGGTAGTAGTGAAGGAGGGAGGGAGGGTAGTAGTGAAGGAGATTGAGGAGAAGGCGAGGTAGGAAGAATTGATGTTAGAGGAAGAGAACTACAAGAGGAGGAGGACCCTGAGGGAGAAGGACTCTGGTTGAGGAGGACCCTGGGTGAGGAGGACTCTGGTTGAGGAGGACCCTGGGTGAGGAGGACTCTGGTTGAGGAGGACCCTGAGGGAGAAGGACTCTGGTTGAAGAGGACACTGGTTGAGGAGGACCCTGGGTGAGGAGGACTCTGGTTGAGGAGGACCCTGGGTGAGGAGGACTCTGGTTGAGGAGGACCCTGAGGGAGAAGGACTCTGGTTGAGGAGGACCCTGAGGGAGAAGGACTCTGGTTGAGGAGGACCCTGAGGGAGAAGGACTCTGGTTGAAGAGGACACTGGTTGAGGAGGACCCTGGGTGAGGAGGACTCTGGTTGAGGAGGACCCTGGGTGAGGAGGACTCTGGTTGAGGAGGACACTGGTTGAGGAGGACCCTGGGTGAGGAGGACTCTGGTTGAGGAGGACCCTGGGTGAGGAGGACTCTGGTTGAGGAGGACCCTGGGTGAGGAGGACTCTGGTTGAGGAGGACCCTGGGTGAGAAGGACTCTGGTTGAGGAGGACCCTGGGTGAGGAGGACTCTGGTTGAGGAGGACCCTGGGTGAGGAGGACCCTGAGGGAGAAGGACTCTGGTTGAGGAGGACCCTGGGTGAAGAGGACACTGTGGAGGAGGACCCTGGGTGAAGAAGGACTCTGGTTGAGGAGGACCCTGAGGGAGAAGGACTCTGGTTGAGGAGGACCCTGGGTGAGGAGGACCCTGGGTGAGGAGGACCCTGGGTGAGCAGAACCCTGGGTGAAGAGGACCCTGGGTGAGGAGGACCCTGGGTGAAGAGAACATTGGGTGAAGAGAACCCTGGGTGAAGAGAACATTGGGTGAAGAGGACACTGGGGAGGAGGACCCTGGGTGAGAAGAACCCTGGGTGAAGAGACCCTGGGTGAGGAGGACCCTGGGTGAAGAGAACATTGGGTGAAGAGGACCCTGGGTGAGGAGGACCCTGGGTGAAGAGAACATTGGGTGAAGAGGACACTGGGGAGGAGGACCCTGGGTGAGAAGAACCCTGGGTGAGGAGGACCCTGGGTGAGCAGAACCCTGGGTGAAGAGGACACTGGGTGAAGAGGACACTGGGTGAAGAGAACACTGGGTGAAGAGGACCCTGGGTGAGCAGAACCCTGGGTGAGGAGGACCCTGGGTGAAGAGGACACTGGGTGAAGAGGACCCTGGGTGAGCAGAACCCTGGGTGAAGAGGACACTGGGTGAAGAGGACACTGGGTGAAGAGGACACTGGGGAGGAGGACCCTGGGTGAAGAGGACCCTGGGGGAAGAGGACCCTGGTTGAGCAGGACCCTGGGTGAAGAGGACACTGTGGAGGAGGACCCTGGGTGAAGAGGACCCTGGGGGAAGAGGACCCTGGGTGAGCAGGACCCTGGGTGAAGAGGACACTGTGGAGGATGATGGGGAGATATTCCCGCCATTTCCATATCTTTCCCGCCATTTCCACTTCATATCCGCCATTTTCACGGGGAAAAATGGCGGGAAACCGTAAAAAAAAAAAAAATGACTGGCGCTAGTGAAGACATTACGTAAACAAAGACGTGGTGGTATCGTATTTTTCTTCTATCAAGATTACTGGGAATAAAGGTATTGATTTGCCTTTCTCTGCGTCTATCTATCTCTTTCTATTTTGAAGGTTGGTTTTTATTGTTGGGATTAAAGACTTCAGTTCTCTTGTTTGGTATACACAGTGGTATACACTTCTCAGTGTGTATACACAGTGGTATACACCTCTCAGTGTGTATACACAGTGGTATACACCTCTCAGTGTGTATACACAGTGGTATACACCTCTCAGTGTGTATACACAGTGGTATACACCTCTCAGTGTGTATACATAGTGGTATACACCTCTCAGTGTGTATACATAGTGGTATACACCTCTCAGTGTGTATACACAGTGGTATACACCTCTCAGTGTGTATACACAGTGGTATACACCTCTCAGTGTGTATACACAGTGGTATACACCTCTCAGTGTGTATACATAGTGGTATACACCTCTCAGTGTGTATACATAGTGGTATACACCTCTCAGTGTGTATACACAGTGGTATACACCTCTCAGTGTGTATACACAGTGGTATACACATCCAGTGTGTATACAGAGATTCACTCGTCGTGGATCAACACTAGGCAGACATTATCTAGGCAGACATGACCTAGGTAGACATGAGCTAGGCAGACATGAGCTAGGTAGACATGAGCTAGGTAGACATGAGAAGCCATGTTGTTTGTTATGACACTACTGGTCCCCCCTTCCCTCCCTCCCTCCCTTCCCTTCTTCCCCTCCCTCTTCTAAGTCACTCCCTCTACCTTTCTCCTTTCTCCTCCTCCTCCTCCTCCTCTCGCTCTCTCTCCCCCTTCCTCTTCTGCGGTTCTTAAAAAGCTCTTGTGTCTTCATTTACGTAATTGTGGGAAGGCAGTGGATATTCCCTCTCTCCTCTCTCCCTCTCTCCTTCTCTCTCCTCCTCCCTCTCTCTCCCTCCTTCCCTCTCTCTTAATTACAGCGATGCCAAGAGTCAAGGGTAGCTAAGATGGTGGCACAAGTAGCTCCTCTTGGGCACGTAGCGACGTGTCTACGACGTGTCAGCGACGTGTCTACAACGTGTCAGCGACGTGACGGTCCGGCCATAACTCACACTATAGTACTCGCAGTAGTAGTCGCAGTAGTAGTCGTAGTAGTAGTAGTAGTAGTCGTAGTAGTAGTAATAATAGTAGTCGTAGTAGTACCAGTGACAGTAGTAATAGTTTATTATTATTATTATCATCATCATCATATTTACGGGGAAAGCGCTAAACCCTTAGGGCTCACACATCTCCCTGGAAGGGACTGAGCAGCAATCCCCTCCGATCCGAGGAAGGGGATCCAGACATCCCCCCCGGGATCCAGACATCCCCCCCGGGATCCAGACATCCCCCCCGGGATCAGACATCCCCCCCGGGATCCAGACATCCCCCCAGGCTCCCCCCCACAACAACACAACTCGCCTACATTATTCTCTCTCAAAAAGCCTACCCAGGCAAATGGCAAATCTATATCTAATTTCAATAAATTTAGAAGTTGAATGTCACCGAAAAGACATAGAATTTATTTTGCTGTTGGGGAAATAAATTAGAAATTTTACATAAATTCGTCAGGGATTTGATTTTGTAAATTATTTTTTTTTATATATTAATAAACAAATTTTTTTTTCAAAGGCTAATAAATAATATTTAAATTAACTTTATTCTGATGTACATATATAAACTATATACATTATTTATGTGTCTTCTTTTTATCGGTGAAAAAGTTTTATAGAATCAAACTTAAAAAAATAAATCAGTGAATAAGAATCTCAAACGCGACTCAGAAGGGGTTGAAATCGATCTATTTTTTTTAATAGAGGATTTCGTTAAGCCTTAAATTACATGTGTGGGTGATATAGTATGGGGAATGGGGTAATGGGTGGGCGGGGTGATCCTGCGAAATGGGTAGCTTTGTAATGGGAGGTCTGGTGAGTACAAGTGGGGTTAATGGTCGTGCTGAAGGAGTGGCATGAGGGTTAGTGTGAGAGGGATTATTGATGTCCTTGTTAAGGCTCCCACATGCTTGTTTACTGCGGGGGGTGAGGGGAAAACGGGATGTTTAGTGTTGTGAAAAAATGTAAGTGTGTGTGTGTTTTGTTGTGTGTGTATTGTGTATGTGTGTGTGTGTACTCTTCCCTAACAGTCTCTGCTTCTGTTAATGTTACCCAGGAATATGTTATCCACAGTTCACTGTCGTGTCTCACCTCTGCTGCATCGTCATGACCTCCGACAGGTTGGAACACCGTGTTGGCTGTTATTGTTGGGTATAAAACCACTCCTCTCCGTGTGTCCCATCACTCTCCTTCTACTTATCTTCTACGTTGCCTTAAACAGTACGCATATCAGTCAAACTGGAGTATACTTCAACGCTTCCTGTCTCTCTCTCTCTCTCTCTCTCTCTCTCTCTCTCTCTCTCTCTCTCTCTCTCTTCTGTCTTAAATATCTTTACTACATTCACTGTCTTCCAGATCTTTGTCAAGTGCCCGATGCTCACTGACTTGTAGATCGTAGCTGGTGGTTCAGACACAGCTTCAGATCACATCTTTTTTGATCTGGGATCTGGCTGAGGGGCTCAAGTACCGCACGCTTTGATGCAGTGTGTGTAGGTTCGAATCCTGCTGTGGACTCAGAAATAATATTCGTAAATTAATTTCGCCCGTTTGCAATTGTCAAGCATTTCAAAATGTATATATATATATATATATATATATATATATATATATATATATATATATATAATATATATATATATATATATATATATATATATAAACTTCTAAGAGTCCATGGTGACACCTTGGTCAGTTTTGTGTGTTAAGTTCGTGTTGGTTCCACTGAGAATCTTTGAGTCGTTTGTTCAATGCTTCATAAATTTCCTTGTTGGTTCTTGTGTTCTCTCTTTCCTTCCTTCCCTCCTTCATAACTTCGTTCCTTCCTTCCTTCTTCAGTCGAATTACTTGGCCTCAGCTGCTATGTCATGGTTCTCACTCACCCTTCCCCCTATACTTCCATATTCATTTTTTGGGGCTAATCTGTTCACTTCTCTATCTCCTTTCCCCTCCCTTTCCCTTTCAATAGTTCCGTACATATATTTTTATTCCCCTCCCTCCCTCCGTTTATGTCTCTCTCTCTCTCCATCTTTGCTTAAATTAAAAGGGTTAATATTTTCTCCCTCTAACATTTCCTTCTCTCTTTTTTTTTCTTTTCTTCCTATTGATATTTTCCAGCTACCAGCCTCTCCATTATCTTATCTGCTGGTTTCCCTCCGGTTTTCCCTCCATTTCACACACACACACCACACACACACACACACACACACACTATATATATATATATATATATATATATATATATATATATATATATATATATATATATATATATATATATATATATATAAAAGAGAAACACACACACGTTCACAATACTGAATTGCTTCTCAAAGTTCTGTGAGCCGATTTCATTTTTTTTTTCGATGTGTATGATAGAGACATCGTCTTTAATATCATTATATTGAAGA
>WNWK01003449.1:72500-75000 GCA_009830355.1 Cherax destructor | reverse complement strand
AACCTTTCTTCATAAGACAGACCCCTGAGTTGTGGAACTAACCTTGTCGCAAACCTTTGCACTTTCTCTAGTTTCCTTACGTGCTTGACCAGGTGTGGGTTCCAGACTGGTGCTGCATATTCTAGTATGGGCCTGACGTACACGGTATACAGTGTCTTGAACGATTCCTTGTTAAGGTAACGGAACGCTAATCTAAGGTTTGCCAGACGCCCATATGCTGCCGCAGTTATCTGGTTGATGTGTGCCTCCGGAGACGTGCTAGGCGTTATACTCACTCCAAGGTCTTTCTCCTTTGCCGAGGTTTGTAGCCTTTGTCCGCCTAGCTTGTACTCTGTCAGCGGTCTACTTTGCCCTTCTCCGATCCTCATGACTTTGCATTTGGAGGGATTGAATTCGAGAAGCCAACTGCTAGACCAGATGTCGAGCTTGTCTAGGTCTGTTTGCAGCCCTGCCTTGTCCTCTTCCGATGTGATTCTCCTCATTATTTTCACATCATCCGCGAATAGAGACACTTCTGATTCTATCCCGTCCGTCATGTCATTTACATATACCAGGAATAACACTGGTCCTAGGACTGACCCCTGCGGTACACCGCTCGTCACAGGCGCCCACTGTGATACCTCACCACGCACCATGACCCGTTGTTGCCTCCCTTTGAGGTATTCCCTGATCCATTCCAGTGCCCTTCCTGTTATACCTGCTTGTTCTTCCAACTTCTTTACTAATCTCATGTGAGGAACTGTGTCGAAGGCCTTCCTGCAGTCCAGGAAAATGCAATCAACCCACCCTTCTCTCTCCTGTGTGTGTGTGTGTGTGTGTGTGTGTGTGTGTGATGTGTGTGTGTGTGAGTGTGTATGTGTGTATTGTGTGTGTGTGTTTGAGTATTTTTTGTGTATGTGTGTATTGTGTGTGTGTGTTTGAGTATTTTTTGTGTATGTGTGTATTGTGTGTGTGTGTTTGAGTATTTTTTGTGTATTTGTGTATTATTGTGTGTGCATGTATGTATGCATATGTGTATGCATGTGTGCGTATGTGCATCTGTGTGAACGTATGCATGTGTGTATGTATGTTTGGTTAAATGTGTTTGTATGTGTGCATATTTCCATACACAGACGCATTACCCACAGAACCAGGAAGCAGGAGACCAGAGACAGGAGACAGGAGGCAGGAGGCAGGAGACAGGAGGCAGGAGGCAGGAGACAGGAGGCAGGAGGCAGGAGACAGGAGGCAGGAGACAGGAGACAGGAGACAGGAGGCAGGAGGCAGGAGACAGGAGGCAGGAGGCAGGAGACAGGAGACAGGAGGCAGGAGGCAGGAGACAGGAGGCAGGAGGCAGGAGACAGGAGGCAGGAGCAGGAGGCAGGAGCAGGAGGCAGGAGGCAGGAGACAGGAGGCAGGAGGCAGGAGACAAGAGGCAGGAGACAGGAGGCAGGAGACAGGAGGCAGGAGACAGGAGGCAGGAGGCAGGAGACAGGAGGCAGGAGACAGGAGGCAGGAGGCAGGAGACAGGAGGCAGGAGGCAGGAGACAAGAGGCAGGAGACAGGAGGCAGGAGGCAGGAGACAGGAGACAAAAAACACTGCTAAGAACCAATGTTACCAAACACTGTTAAGAACCAATGTTACCAAACACTGTTAAGAACCAATGTTACCAAACACTGTTAAGAACCAATGTTACCAAACACTGCTAAGAACCAATGTTACCAAACACTGGTAAGAACCAATGTTACCAAACACTGTTAAGAACCAATGTTACCAAACACTGCTAAGAACCAATGTTACCAAACACTGTTAAGAACCAATGTTACCAAACACTGCTAAGAACCAATGTTACCATAACACTGCTAAGAACCAATGTTACCAAACACTGTTAAGAACCAATGTTACCAAACACTGTTAAGAACCAATGTTACCAAAAATATGGAGGATGTTATTTGTTCATGTGTTTTATTGTGTTGTATTGTGTTTTATTGTGTTGTATTTTGTTTTATTGTTTTTTTTTGTTTTCTGTTCTGTGTTGTATTGTGTTTTATTTTATTATATTGTGTTATACTGTGTTTTATTGTGTTGTATTGCGTTTTATTGTATTTTATTGTTTTATTGTGTTGTATTGTCTGTTAATGTGTTGTATTGTGTTGTATTGCGTTTTATTGTTTTTTGTTGTGTTTTATTGTTTTTTGTTGTGTTTTATTGTTTTTTTTGTTGTGTTTTATTGTTTTTTGTTGTGTTTTATTGGGTTTTAAGAAAGTAACTTTAGGTGATAAAGTATTTCTTGTTACATTTGTTATTATTATTTCAAAGTATTGAAGTCATCCCTCCTAATCCTCGGGTCAAACCTGATTACTTCCCATTCCCCAGGAACTAAAGGAATTTCATGGTTTTCACCGGAGTATATATTATTATTATTATTATTATTATTATTATTATTGTTGTTGTTATTATTATTATTATTATTATTGTTATTATTATTATTATTATTATTATTATTATTATTGTTGTTGT